>CABFVZ010000504.1:311968-323838 GCA_902151445.1 Timema monikensis | reverse complement strand
AAAAAAAAAACCTTTGAAGTGAAAAACACGTTTCTTTCCAGTCTTGTTTCAGTTTTAAAACTATGCATGTGCAAATATATTATCTAGACACATTCTTAAGGCTTGTGAGACTTCTGTGAAAATAAAATGGCGGAAAATTTTACGCTGTGAAGGAATGTTTATTCAATAAAATATTGTTTTTAAAACTTTATATCCGACTATTGAAATATTAAAGTGTGAAAAAAAATATTTAATTTTTCGCTTTAATCGCGAGAATAATAAAATTTCGCGAGAATAGCAAAATTTCGCGAAAATTCGCGATTTGAAAATATATTGGATCACTCCATAAACATTGTGAAACGTGTAAATATAGATTTTGAAGCTACAGAAAAACAATTCGCGTTTATCGCCAATAACAAAAAAACCTGCCTCTGATTATAAGACATATGAAGCTACGGCAAGAACATCCAGCCATTTTCCCGTCCTCTTTCTCCTCGGTACATTTAACATACTCCCATTGTATTACATTTGAGGACCAAATAGGAGAAGACAAGTCTAAGGAACGAAGTTCTCCACTCTCACAAACGCTAATCAAATACTATCTTGTCTTTCTTATATATATTAAAGTTATATTAAATTATGTCATATAGTCACAACGTCTTCATTACATATTCTAGCAACAGGTTTGCATCGAAAATTCCTGTTCACTGATTGAGTATTTTTAAAAATTGGACAACACTCTTTTATATTCGGTAAGGAAATTATAGCCTTGCTTTATTTAAAACCCGTTCTTATGTTGGTTATTTCAGTTAAATCATCAAAGTAGTTAACTTACCGAGTGAAGTAAGATTCTGTTTTAGCTTGAACATTTGAAATTTCAGAAGTATATCTGGATATTTGTCCCGCATAGCTGTCAAATTGTTACAATACTAAATTATTCTAGTAAAAAAAAACATAAAAATATTTAAGTAAACAATCAATGTATTTATACATTGTCACCTCCCGCGTCGCATCAGTAGATAAGGGCGTGGTCATAATAATATTGGCCATGGTCCCATAAATTTAAGGTCGGTCCCAAGAGAGTGTTTATTGTTGGGCGCCACCTCGTTGGCGATAGTGAGTCTGAACATTAACGAGGAAATTCGTTCAGTCGCCAGATGTAGATATGAAGATCAACACTCCCCCTATTAAGGTAGACCCGGACAAATAAGGGACCTCTCGGTCAGGGATAAACTGCTTGGAAGACAACGAGGCTCCCCATTAAACCCATAGGCCTTCATGGGTTTACCATGATCCCATCTGCCATACCTGATAATTCTTATATAGATGAGAGTTATCCCAACCCCGGAAAATGGGTCCCTAGGGTCACTATAATAGTTAACAAAACAAATATTATTCAATAAGCCAGAAGGGCTTACACACAAAAAAAATCAGGCTATATAAAAAAAATTATTCCTTATCTCAATTTTTAATTTCATACATTATTTTGGTTAAAAAATTTCAATTAAATGTTTGGTTAAGCCTTAATCTTAATTTCATTAGACAATAGATTCAAGTTCTAAGCATGAATGCAATGTGTGAAGCATATAATTATTTAAATAGTGAAAATATAAGTTGAAGCATTAATAGGTTAGTTTAAAAATAAATAGTAAACTACTTAACAAATATATCACGAAAAACAATTTATTGACTTGACACATACTTCAGGAAATATAAACATTGGGAGCTGCGAGTGGCCACTGCAAAAAATATTAATTAATATTGCACATCTCAACTAAACCTAACGCTACTCTACAATAGGCACAACAGTCACTTTCTAAAATAGTGCCATCTAAAGTCCATATTCAAATAACATCGTCTTTGCGAGAGAGAAAAAAAGAACACAAATATAGCACATACCGGTCTATTTGAGTCCTGCGCGTAACCATACACTTCACGTGGAACTTCAGGGGTGTCCAGTTGGTCGGCCACTCGTGAGTGCCTCTGTTCACTAGCCCCGGGTATGCAACCAGTGAAGGAGTACCGCTGATGTGGTCCATGGTTGACCGTACACAGTCCGAGAACCAAACTACCGTCCCCAGACGTCAAACCCAGACCCTACAAACCCCATAAATATGTAGAATGGATCCAACTAAAAATATAAACCCTCTTTACAAAGCTCAATACAATTTAACAGTACCTTCAGAAGTTATAAATACCACTAAGGGCCTGTTTCATAGTCAGACTTAGTGCGCCTCAAGTGTGGCGCTATACTAAATACAGGACGACACCTACCTACATCAAAATGGAATGGGCCGGTTTCGCATATGAAACTGGCCCATTCCATTCGAGTCTAGGTAGGTGTCGTCCTGTATTTAGTATAGCGCCGCACTTGAGGCGCACTAAGTCTGACTATGAAACTGGCCCTTACATTCAAAGCCCCCACACTACAGGACTCAAAATTCTAAGTTACTGCTCCAAAACTGTCTGTCCGGTAATTATGAGTACACTAATAATAAGCTTAAGTATATAACATAAATATATTATTTACATAACTATAACCCCTCGCTGCATACAATAACATGTACCTAAAATGTTCTGACTCATTAAGTATTTGTCATACCAGTAGTTCAATTAGAAAAATATTATAAGCGATCAATCCAACTAGTTGACATCACATAAATTGATCCTCAAAACACTACCACATAGCTGTCAATTTCAGACACCAATTAGTAACATATTACCTTTTAGAAAGAATGTCATTAACCTAATTAACCCTTAACTTAATCACTGAAGGGGGGTTTTAATATTACCCAGCCTCACGCCAAGTAGTTTTCCCCCTTCCTGACCGGCCAATTATTTCATTATTATCCCATTAGAACGGGTGCATCTTGGTAAACATTACCAAAATAAAATCTCTCTGAAAGTTGAAATAGACCGTACATATGATAAGGATTAATAAATATGAATAGGTCTACCTTACCCCTGCCACAAAACTTGGCTCCAAATCCTCCCCACGGAGAGAGAGGGTCTTCACAACCCAGGCGTTCAAGTCCAACACACGTACACACAAGAATCCGTACCGCAAAACACTGACTCAAACTCTTCTCATATAACTCAGCCACAATTAACCGTTCAAGTTCTCACTTAAGCCACGGATAATTCATAGCGCTGTCGGATGTACTGTAGCTCCACGTGACGTAAGTAGGCGCCGTTAACGTCCACGCACCCCAGGACGTATCCGATTACTGTGGGCATGCTTCCACAATAAAAAAAACTCATTTATTTAGCGGGCCAGGCTAAATATCGGAGGAGATATCCATGGGATGGGAAACGTTACAACATTTAAGTAGCTTAAGTGGTCGGAGGAACCTTTTACTTTAGATGAAGTTTCATAATTGCTTTCTTAATTGGTGTTATTAACCCAATCAATTATATCAACTATTGAAGAAAATAATATTAGCTAAAAACAGCACTTTGCAGAATAAAATTATCAATTTGTGAAATACAAACAATGCAGGATGATTATAGGTAAACATCAACTAAATTAAAAAGAAATATTAATATTAAAGTTGAAATTCACGTAGTCTACATGGTTGTTTAGTCAATCTTTATAACTCCTGAGATGTAGGCGGTATATACTCGAATAAGTTAAAGTTAAAAGGTTATTTTCTAATTAAAAGGATGGAAAATCAAGATATTTTCACAGCAGTAAAACCTCTAGTGTATTTATCAAGAATATTTGGCATCACTCCTTATAGAATAGTGAAAATTAACTCTGAAAATAGAAACAAAGTTTCAAAGCTACCTAATTTGCTTAGCTTGTTTGTCATGATCTGTCTACTTGGATATGAATTAAATTTTTTGGTTTATCATTTATATTTTGAAGATAAAAACTTTGTTAACAACGTCTCAATGACCTGCCACATTTCTTACTTTGTGACAATGGTTTTAATTTACTTAACAAATTTTGCATTTGGACACAAAATGAATGTTTTAATTAATGAATTTCATACCTATGACACTGAAACAGACCAACAATCTGGGTTCTACTCCAAAGCATTTTGGTTTATAGCTATTAGCTCATACACTATAGTCCTCGTACCAGATGTATTCTATTTTTTAAATCAATTTTGAGTAATAATTTCATAAAACGATAGCCCCTTTGGGGGGACTTATTAGTGAGCAATCTAATTTCATTAGTAACGTTTCAATTCTTCTGTTTAGTACTTCTTATTTATGTAAAATGTTCAAAACTAAATTCTAAAATATACAACATTTCCAAAAAATTGTTTTCAAAAAATACTAATGACAAAAAACAAAAAGTTAAACCAGAAAGAAATACAAAACCTTCAAGAGTTCATCAACTACCTGAAATAATCCATGTCAAGAATAAAGTCATCTTTTCCAGCCAGGATGTAATCAGACTACGTAAAATGTACGACAAATTATGTGATATAGCACCGTTGACAAATCAAATATTTTCTTTTGAAATATTTTTATTCATCACCTGTCATTTTATTGGTTTGACATACGTAACATTTGTAATAGCTATTTCTTGGATAGATAATGTGTCACTACTTTATCAAGAAATGATTTACTGGGGCTGTAATATGGCAATACTTCTTATAGCAACTATTAGCGTTTGCAATGTGGCAAGTTCTCAAGTAAGTACTTTTAATAGTGTTATTATTACTATGCTTACCTCGATGGTCTGGATGTTAAGTTATCCCCGACATTTGTGAGTTCAAGCCCAACCAGGGTCAACGGATTTTTCTTTAGTAATAAACATCCGCCTCACAGCTTCCTTTGGAAAAGGATTATAGATGGCGTCAGCACAATGTCAATTGGGGGACGCGGCAGTTGGCCTAAGATCTTTTGGCCTAAAGTCATTTGGCCTAAAATGTAAATTGAGAATCTTCGTGTATCTTCGGAAAGTAAAAAGGACTGTTAATTTTTTCGTCTGAATATAGATAACACAAAAGATGGAAGGTAATTGCAATATTTATAAAAACATTGACATGTCTCCTACATACTGCTTATCTACAACATACCTATAATCTTAATTATACAAACAAAAATAATAGACCAACAGCTCACAAAACACTAAAACACATTTTTGTATATACATTTACTATCTTATTTCTTTGTTAGTAAATATCATAGTTATAAAATTAATAATAACGTAGATATTAACCAAAACCAATAAAGAACAGAATTTTATGGGACCTTTTTAGCGCACTAAAATTGTAAGCCAACAATCAAATGATGGGGACTTTTGACAACTTATTTAGAAAGGCAACGTGAAAGCGGAAACCAATATCCAGCTCACTCACTTGGTATTTTACTGAAGTGACAACCGATTTTCGCCTAAAGCTCCTGGACCAAATCAAAGTTAATGCGATATGAACAAGTATATAAATAAATATAATAGTATATAATAGCGACGTAAGTAATACATTTGGCCAGTGAACATTAATATTGTAATAGCCATTTATAAAAACTCAATGAGGTTTACAAGATACTTAACTATTATTATTATTATTATTATTATTGGTGAAAGAGTGTATGTGTGAGTGTGATAGTTTGCTTGATTTAAAAAAATAAATTTTGTTTCTTTTAAGGCAAACAAGACAGCTGTTCTAATTAACAGGCTTCTCAATGAGACGAATGACAAATACACAATTGAAGAGGTAAATATTATATTTTTAACAATTAGTGTAGAAAAGAGTTTCCCAAACATTTTAGTCCGAAAAATCCTTGCACTAAAAAAGAAAGAGTACTTTCTGAAGCACTAATACATATTTTACACTAATATTATGAATATTCAACAGGCACAGTTACATATTACAACTACAAAAGTATAAAACAAGAATAAGACATCAAATTTTGTACACTATTATTATGAATATTCATCGAACACAGTTACATATTACAAATACAAAAGTATAAAACAAGATTAAGACATAACTTTTTTTACAATAATATTATGAATATTCAACGAACATAGTTACATATTACAACTACAAAAGTATAGCATAAGTGATTACATGTTTTGGTTGCACCAACGAAAATTGTCTTTTAATCAGATTTGAAATAATTGGCAATACTAATTAATGATAGTTTTTATAGTGCATCAAACATATGACACCGTGCTTTTGTGGTAAGTCCTGGCAGTCTGGCTACGAACTAAGTGGTCGGGGGTTTGATTCCCATCTGGTACCTTGAATATCTTCATTTTAAGCGGAATCCTCCCAACGGTCTACAGGGGTTTGTTAAATTAGGTTTAGGTTTAAGACTCTCGTTGGTTCACACCTACATATTCAATATAATCACATTATATAATTGTGGGTACATGTAGACAACCTCCCATGGTGAACACTGGGCAACGAATAGTCTACATACAATTGCCCAGACTGGATGTCATGTTTCCCCCAGGCAGTACGCTAAAAAAAATGTCGTATAAAATAAACAAATTTAATTTTAAAATCATCACGCCACCTGAAATAATTATGGTGGAGCACAGTTTTGAAGACTGTGGTATATAAAATTTACTGAAAAAGAAATGATAATAAATATCTATTCTTATCAACTTTATTACTTACTTGTCCTTAACGGGACCACTGACATAAGCTGAAAGGGTTTGTTTGGAGGTCTCCTCATGTCTATCGAGTCCCATTCCAAGGTTTGTCTCTAGTTTGTCACCTCGGACGACTGACTCCATTCGCCTACTCCATGTCTTTGGACTCGGCGGGAAGTGACCAAGAGTTGACCTTGTTGGAACATATTGTAAATTTTATAAAATTATACTTAGAATAATATTTCAGAAAGAAAATGTCGATTCATAAAATATATAAGTGAAACATTTATTTATAAGAGCATATAATTTCAATTTACAATTTTACGTAAATTGAAGAAAATCCCTAGAAAATCAGATTTGTATGAGTGACGCTATGCGTCTAAAAACAGAGACCTCGTTAGGTAATAACTACTTAATGATTTTTCAAATATAGAATTCTTCAGGCATATTACTAAAGTCATATTTTTGGATTCAAATAATGTATAGTTTAAGATTAAATAAACATAACCTACGTGGAATCGTATGGAATATTGTTAACTTAAAGTTAATTTAATAAATGCATATAGATCGATTCAATTTAAAGAGCTTACAGAGACACTGATCTTCTACGAATATATTTGATCTCGATAATATTATTATTTTAAATACTTGGTAGATGTTGAGGTAATTTAATAAACATTTAAATATTACATTTATGTGGGCCACCAGTTTCTTAAATATAGCACACATTTTCAATTAAGTTAAAATAAAGTAAATATTCTGAAAGGTTCGCTTAGATAAAAAACAAAGCCACATTAAGTTTTTTACTGTCAAGATGTTTATCCTGGAGGCCTGCACCCATTTTAAATACAGAGTATTATCAAAAATATTTATGATGATGTATGTTAAACATGCTTGAGATGGTATGTGTATAAAGTTTCAAATTTCAAATATTTCACCCGCCTCGGTGGCGTAGTTGGCTAACGCGCTTGTCGTGTTGAGTTCAACTGCTGAGGACGGGGAGATCAAGGTTCGAATCATGGTCGGGTGAACTGGGGTGGTTTTTCCTAAATGGTTTTCCAGTCTCACTTCACGCAAATGCGGGTTCACTTCCTCTAATTCAACCTTCCCAATTCCTAATCCATTAGCGTAATTAGTACTTAAAGCGTATAACCCGAACGGGTAGTAAGACGTGGTGCTAGATATTATTATTTAAATATTTCAATATATGGTAAAATAATATATCCAAAATATTCCATAGAATTCTCTCGGAAAAGAAAACATTTTGTTTAGAATTTTATTACGTTCTCACAACCACTCGTCGAAAAATGAATTATAGTATTTATTAAAAGTCTGACCCCCCAAAACCGATTGTTTTTGTGATTCGGTTTCTGTGTGTCTGTATCTTGGTCTAGAGCCGAAACCATTTTATCGATCGGCTTAAAACTTGATTGTTTGGGTTTTAATAAGGTTATACTGAGAAATTTTTTGAATCAGATGGATAACCCTAATATTAGCATGCAGTTTATATGTTGAAAATAAAATTGAAAAAAAGTGAACATCTTAAAATCCTCTTCACCAAATTTTGATTAAATTTCGTATCTAGGCACGGTTTAATATTATAAACAGAATGGAAGCTCTCGTTTTTCCACGATAATAACTTAGGTGTGAAGATATCTCCAATTTTAATCATATCTCCTCAACTCTTTGAGATATGAAATAAATCTTTCATTAAAAAGTGGTAGGATTATCAAAAATCAAACCGAAATTTATTTTTATAAAACAATAATTTATCAGTTATACATATTTATGTTAATGTCTGAAAAATTGTTTGTTGTGCTTTTTAGTAAACATAGATGTTACTTTTTTCTCAATAACTTTTTGTAAAAATCTATATTATATCATTTATGTTCTTTGGTAGAATATTGTTTCCCATAATGTTTCTGTAATAATATATAACTATTTGGTTTCACATATATTATGAGATTAAGATATAGGAATGATAAATTCTGTGCTTGCACCATATCAATTTTTTTGGTACAATTATACATTAAAATGGAATTATCTAGATAAAATATATTATCACCCAAAAAGTTATAGCTAATTATAAGCGATATGTGTTTTCAGTATTCCAAAGGAGACATTCCATTTCATTTAGCACAAGACTACTTTTTCAGGGTTATCACCAAAGCTAAATAATAAACCTCTTGTTCCATCCAATATTGTGAACTCTAAATCATAAAAACCTTTTTATTGCAGTTGAACATCTTTTCTCAACAGTTATTGCATCGAAAAATCAAATTCACTGCTTGTGGATTTTTCACTTTGGACAACACTCTTTTCTACTCGGTAAGTTGGTTTATATTTACATTTAATTCGGTTCTTATTTAGTAAATTTTTATAACGTATAGAATTACAAGTTAATCAATTTTGAGAGATTATTTAAAGTGTGCTAACTCAAAATATAAAACCTAATGCATGAATGGACAAAATGAGCAATAGATGTTCATCAGTGGTTAAAGAGTATAAGTTAAGTTCCATATGTGGAAAGATATTTGTTCGGCTGAGCGTGTTACATTACTCAGTACCCAAGCCAGTGCATTACATACACAAATATAGAAGACAAAATTTAAAAAATCATGTTACAATTAGTAATTTAAATAATAAATACACCTTTAATATCTACACCAATGTCCAATTAACATATTACTTTACTTATTTAAAAACATATATCTCTTTGGCTATCTTCATATTAAAATAGAAATGATGTGTACTGGGTAGCGTTAGCAATGACATAATCATATTCCTTTAAGTGGAACTACCTTTCTATTCTCTTTAATTTGGTAATGTAATGAACAAAAACTGATTGATTATAAATATATTATTAATATTATATCATAATATATATTATATTTTATAATTATATATTATTAATATTATATATTGATGATTATAGAGTAACGATTATTTACCAATATCGATATTTTACTTTCGATACCAGTACTTTTTTACTCGATTATTTTATTTTCGTTGCTTTTACTAATATGTATACTCACAAACTGGTATCGAAAGAAACAGCTGTTTGGTTTCTAAGCGTCTATTTATCAAGGTAGGAGGTTATTTAAATAACACAATAAACACGCTTTTAGGGAAAGAAGAAAAAAGCACTTTATCTGAGAGATTGCACTGAAGATCATTCAACTAAACAATCTCTCCAAGAATTCCACGTTTCGAACCTCCATGTACAGATGTATTCCAACCTCCACCTTAACCTGAACCCTTATTTCTACTACGCCTTCATACCTGTAATTGGATCACAATATATTAATACACGTTAACAAAAAGTAATTGTTCGCATGTATATTTAGAAAAGTGACTTTCTATTACTTCCTTCAAAAATGTGTAGTCATCAAATAAATTTCCTTTAAACAATATAGATATATATTAGCGTGAGGGAAGAAGGTTTAATCAATGTAACACATTTTCCCAATATTACATATTTAAACTGATTTTGCTACATATTTATGTTCAGTAAATATTGTGTATGTAAATACTACCGAAAATTCCGGGTTCTACTTAAAAGTCATGCTATGCTATTGGGAAACCATGCCAGGTAATAGGGTAAGTGAAGGATACAAACTATTCACAACTTAATCATAAAAAACACCAACTTAACAAGACCTCGGACATTTGATGTCTAACTTTAAAAATTAGTTATTCTCTTTAGTTATATATTGACTTTCAGAAGTAATGAGGGATTAAAATATTGGAGGCTATGGATTTATTTAGTAAATTTTTCAGAAAGCAATTTGTCTTTTGAGGTTAGGAGGGGGGTCGTGGGATTGAGCACTACCAATAAGGTAGACTTGTGCCCTTTTATTGTTTATAGTGCGTGTACAAGATTGTATTCAATATATGGTTTAAGATTAAGGTATAATAATAGAAATATGTTTTAATAATGGTTATTACTTGACATAACGGAGAAGGTTAATCTTGAAGATATTGATTTGTTTTAAATGCATAATATAAAACAATATATTTTATTTTACCAGATTGTGGGTGCTGTGACAACTTACATGATTATATTGATCCAGTTTCATCTAGCCTATAAATAAACAGATGGAACATCCACTGGCAATACTAGAATGGTACAGTCATCTATAGAAGATCAACAAATCTTGGGTTCAATTCCTACAGAAGTTCATGAATAATTCAGTATGTCCAGTGAAAAATTACTTTTTATCACCTTTACATGGTCATGTTACAAATTAAATATATTAGTCAACTCTCTTGATGTTGAGTGAAGTCGTGTTTAATTTAATTTATTGTGCCTTTATTATCAGAGAATATTCTATATTATATTAATAAAATGAAGAAATTTTTGTATATGTGTGTTTGTATGCCATGAGCAATGTGCGATATCTACCGCACGCAGGGGGCTGATATTTAAAATATCAGTTATTCCATTTCTGGGTATTTCTGCTTGTTTTAAATAAAACAATGTTTTTTCTTTTATTACAATAAATAAATACAATATTAATTTAAATTTTTTAATGTCAACTTAACATTGTGAGAAAATATCATTACTATTCTTATATATATTCCATACAAGATAATTAATATGTTTTGGAACTTTTGATGTTTGTGATGTTACAATAGTGTATACATTATTTAAATAATATCAACCATGTATGATTTATTTGCAGTATAGATATGTGAACAGTGTTCTGTACTCAAGCACCTAAGTTAATTGCTATGTGTTTGCATGAATATAATCTTTAACTAACCAAGAGCTTTCCCAATTTATTGGTAAAATAATACATTTTCTGACGTTTTAAATTCATATGTGTGTGTTTTATTTTCCTTTGGGATAATCGATGAATATTGATCAAACTATGTATAGCAAGAACTTTGTAGGAAGAGCTATATCTGACATTTATCAAAGTTATTAGAACTACTTTCATATTCGGTGTTTTAAATCCTGTGGAACAGAAGTACACAACCAGCTTAGATGTATATTGGTCAGAGCCTCCAGCTCCTGACTTGGAGGTTCCGGGTTTGATTACCTGTTGGTCCCGCAGGAAGTTTTTTTTAAAGGGAAATACCTCCCATTGTCACTAGGGTTTGTTTAAAAAAGGCTTAAGTTAGGGTAAGATCTTCAATGATTTTATTGCATTATATTCACTCATTACGATCATCCTCTCACCTCACCGGGACATGGAAAGAGCCTCCAAGTAAAGGATACAAACCGTCCCCTTGGTATCGGTTCATCAGTACTGGCTATCCTTTCTGTAAACTAAAATATAGAGTGATGTAGGCCCAGATATGTCATTATTATTATTGATTGTATATA
>CABFVZ010000504.1:283350-305878 GCA_902151445.1 Timema monikensis | reverse complement strand
GGGGGAGAGGGCAAGGAACACGAGGAAAGCAAGCAAGTAAGCTTCAATAGATAGATACCAATCTATCTGACGTTTGGCTCTAGAAGATTCGAAAATCCTAGAGAGGACGTTAGAATTCTGACACATGTAACAAGGGCGCCTTAGGGCAATGCGGGTAATGTTGGTCAGAGCTAAAGTGACACATGTGAAGATCGACAGCCAAAAGTTACACTTTAACTTAATATATTGTTTAGTAAACATTTAAAAATACGAAAACACTTTTTAAATATCATAAATTTCTATGATAATAAATGTTTAGTTTGAATAATTCTCAATTTTAAAAAGAAAACCGTTCAAGTGGCATTGTCCCTCTCTTAAAATTAATTATTATACTCGTTAATAAATGATTTTGACGACTTTAGCTCAGTCGGTAGCGTGTCTGCCCACTAAGCTATGGTTCCTGGGTTCGATTCCCACCATGACCGAAGACTTATCATTGATGAAAATATGGCTTTACCCTTTCACAGTGATAAATTAATGACTGGTGAGTGTATGTCGTGCCAGGATAGATTTTAAGGCATGTGAAGCTATGAAGGGCCTAACAAGCCGGTAGTGGAAAAATATATGGCTTGTATAGAAAAACTGACCCAGACCACAGGCCGGGAACAGTAATGGATGTAAAAACACATGATTTTAACGACTCATAACATAATATGTTCGTATGAGTAAAATACTTATTTGGATTTTGCTATAACATCTAATACATTTAAACAAAGGGTTTACATCCTTATAATATTGTATTTATATATATTACGTTTTCTTTAGCAAAACGTGTCACTACCCGTTCAAGATAATGAGGAAGGTTGAATTTAAAGGAAGTGCACCAGAATTTTAGAGGTGGGAGGATGGAAACAATCTAGAAAAATGCAACCTCAGAACCCTTGATTGAGATTTGGACACCGATCTCCTTCATAATTGGCAGTCCAATACATGTGTGATGCCTTAAACCATTTGACCATTTAAGCTGTTTTTTGTTAAAAGCAAATGAACACATAATAATTGCAATCACGGATATTAATAGTCACCATCATAAACCGTTAGCTAATCCTTTAAGTCTTATTATTTTATTTACGGTAAGATTTAATTCTTTGTGAAACTTGGTCTCATTACATTTTGCATCGGGAAAAAAACCTTTTTGGTTTCCGAAAACAAGATGGTTGGGAAAATAGTTGGTCCAAACTATGATAAACTTACTGGATCGGGGAGGAGTTTGCAAAATAATGAGTTACATACCTTGTACTCATCACAAGACAATGTCAGATTAATAAAATCTCGCAGATTACGCTAGACAGGACAAACAACGTGAATGAAAGGTTGTACAGTGTTCAAGGTATTGACTGGCAAACCCATTAGAAGAGACCATTGGTAAGACCTAAACTCAGATGGGAGGATAGCATTAGAATGGACCTAAAATAAATAGGGTATAATGTGTTGGACTGGATAGGACTAGCTGAAGATAGGAATAGGGTGTATTGAGATGGACTGAATATAACTAACCGACGAAAGGAATAGGGTGTAATGAGTTGGACTGGATAGAAATAGCTCAAGAAAGAAAATGGGTGTAATGAGGTGGACTGGATTTAAGATAGGGATTCAAGATAGGGATAGGGTTTAATGATGTGGACTGGATATAGGTAGTCCAAGATAGGGATAGGTTGTAATGAGGTGGACTGGATAGAACTAGCCCAAGTTAGGAAAAGGGTGTAATGAGGTGGACTGGATAGAACTAGCCCAAGTTAGGGAAAGGGTGTAATGAGGTGGACTGTGTAGAACTAGCTCAAGATAGGGATAGGTGGCGTATATCTGTAAATGTTGTAATGAATTTTCAAGTGCCTAACTAGGTAGACTCAATAACTAATATTTAAATCATTAACTTGGAGTCTAAGAGATTCAATGTAATATTACATAATACTAGTTTATATTTTTTTCCCTTATACTTTTATATTACTTAAAGGGTCTTAAAATTTTTGACAAATAATAGATGATGCCATCTAGAATATAAACATTAAAACACTTGTTTATTGTATGTAACTGTCTCTATGCCCGTGCCATCTAGTTTCAATATGTGTAACTTTTAATTAAAATACAGGCGTGAATTTTTAATCTTCGCCTATATTGAGGTCAAGATGAGTACAGCCAGATAATTATTCAAGTTGAAAGAAGGACTCTTCATGATTTAAATTAAACTTTCCTTAGTTCGTGTTTTGTTTTAACCTTTTACCCGCAACGGTGCGGTAAAATAACAAAACTAGTCGTACCAGGGTGAAATATCAATTAAGTCAAACTTTTTTGCTTCTACATTTCACAAAGTTTGTTGTCAAGTCCAAATAAGTTGAGGCGTGATTTTTTTTTCCTCAGACACTTTGTCATGACATTGTGAACCTTGTCTTAGTAACGTCCATAACCCGCTTTGATGAGCCCATGGCTTAAGGCATCGCTCCCACAACAGACTAGACTGCTTATGATGGGGAGATCGGGGCTCGATCCTGGTTGCGCGTACTGAGGGTGGCTTTCCCAAAATGTTTTTTTTTAATTTCCTTCCTAGTAAATTCAGGTACACTTCCTCTAAATTTAACCTTCCTAATTCTTAACGCATTAGACTAAATAGTACATAGGCGTATAGCTCGAATGGGTAATAACCCGCGGGGTTAGAAAAAAATAGACTCCATACATTCATCGACTATAGTAAATTATAATTCCCACCGCATTAATAAAATTTTGTAAGTTTTTACATGGTAGTACTAAAAAAAAATGCTATTATTTATTTCCATCTAATAAATGTGAGCATTCAAATATTTCTGGTAGAACTCAAGTACCTGCTGTCACAATAAATGGTATTTTTGCTGAAATTGTGGCTTCCCTTTTCAATATAATTTTGGAATTTTAAGATTTTTAGGCATATCATTGATGTAAAAGCATATTTTTTTCTTTTCAATGAAAATCGGTTATGTAAACAGATAATCTGTGTGGAAAGGAATCAATTCACAATTTAAAATAAAGAAATATCGTGGCATCCAAATATTAGGTCCGTATTACACCTAAAGAGCAGTTGGGCTGTTCTAATAGAATATATTTTAATGTGGGTGTGTGATAATCACCTTTTAAATGTTAGTGAAGTCGAAGTAATGGTCTAAACATCCAAAGAAACTCCGATGTTGAAGTTGATGTTGAAGTTGAATATAAGTTTATTGTTGCTGTCATATTACCTTCGACCTAAATTTTTTTATAGCACCACGTCTTACTACTTGTACAGTTCATTCACCTATGTACTAATTACGCTAATGAGTTAAAGATTAGTAAGATTTAATTTAGGAAGTGTATCTACATCCAAGTGAGGGAGGATGGGAAACCTTTTTGGAAATACCACCTTAATTAAACCCGACTGAGATTAAAATCCCGATCTCCCTGTCATTGGCAGTCTAGTCTAACATGAGAGTGATGCTTTAAACTATGCGGCCACCGAAGAACGTGATCTACATTTAATTTGCAAAACATGAATCTGGGAATCTGAATCTGGGTAAAGATAAAGGTTTAATGATAAAAACAAAGCGCACTCTATTATTTTATACATACATACATACCTGCATTTATCTCTGCTTACGTTATATATGTTAATTAATAACTAGTTGGTGTTAAAATACCTGTTTAGTTGTTGTTATAAAAATAATTATATAATAATTAGTAAAATATATCAAATATGTTCATAATATAGGTCTATCTCCATTAAAAATAATCTCCATGTTCTCAGCCCGCAATCGAACTATACCGACCGAGGGGCCGTTGTCTTTTGGCGAAGTTAGGGTCAACTTTTGCAGATAAATAATGCCATGTGGTCAGCACAGTGAAAGATCATGCCACTAAACTTAGTTTTATAAATCAGAGCCTCTACCCTTTACATTCAAGTAGCTTCCGTCCTTTCAAGGTTTTCTTATTATTTCGTAATGTTTCGAAGAAACGAAGGCTATTGCGGGTGTTGTAGTCCAAGAAAAGAAAATATAGCTTTCGACTTTGACCTCGACATTTCAAAAATTCACACACCATTAATATTTTAATTCGTTATTACTACATCATTAATAATTGTTATTTAATTTATATTTTGAAACATTTTATGGATTTTTTTTTGAAATAATGATTAATGTGAATAAATGTACTAAAAACCAAGATGTACTGGCATCTCTAAAATTGTCATTAAATATCAAGGCAATACATAGGCGATGGTTTTAAACCTTTCTGTACGATTGTAAACATCCTCAATCGTAGAATTTTATATCAAATATCATACGACTCCATTTTTTAATTAATTCAATATTTAAAAGCTGCATTCTTGCTCATACTAGTGTTTACTTTTTATAAAATTAATCACTTAGCTTAGGAGCGATTTTTTTTTACCAAACACTTCTTCACCCATACTAATATATATATATATCTTACATGTAAGGATACAACCACCAATACATATATTTTAATTGAGTACATTTTTGTACAAACTATTCGTGTCACTCAGGCAATATTTATTTTGAGCTTCGGCATAAAGAAAAATAAAGAAGATCTAAATTAACTGACAAAAATCTTATTTGTATGAAAATACATAGAATACTTCACTAATGATAGCCTGGGGCTTATTTAAAATAAACTTTTTAATTAAGTTAAAATAAGGTCAACTTGAAAAAAAAGGCTTCCATTATTAATATTTTTCCTTGTACTTCTTAACTACACATAGTATATGTACCATACATATATATGTATATATAACATATCTCATGGTATATTAGTCGGAGGCCCTGACGACTGACCTACAGATCCCGGTTTCGAGTCCCGGCTGTTACTGGGGAATTTTTCTCGTAAGAGGAATAGTTCCCATGGTTATCAGGGGTTTAAATAATTAGGTGTAGGTTAGGTTTAATTGTTTCCACTGGTTACACATTCTCATACTTACTATCGTCATCACCTCATCTATTTGGGACATGGAAAGAGCCTTCACGGAAAGGATGTAAGATTAGTACATTCGGTCGTTCCCTGGGCAACGGTACATTAGTACTGTCTAATATTTTCACTACAGACTACGATTGATGTAGTACAGATGCATCATTATTACTGTACATAAACGCGTCTTTCTACTCATCCAGAATTTACTAATTTATTTACACTAATGAAGTAGAAATAAGTAAGGAAGAATTGATATAAATGTATCCTTGTTTGTGTGAAAGGGGAGTTGTACCTGGCTGGGGATCTAACCCAGAGCTCTTCGTCACCGACAAACCAAATTAGAAGAACTTTAATTCTAGCCCATGTTCCCACTGATATGGGTCTGGATAGTATTATTTAGTAGTGTTTTTTTATTTTAAAATGATATAACTATTTATTTTATAGCTATATACTCGATCTATAAGAAACGTCTGATTTATTTTCATTATAAGCAAACACAGACACGACGGTTAAAATAAAAACAGTTCCAGTGCTATCATGTTGAAAAGTGTTCGACTATAAATTCTGTACATTCTTGTTTAAGTCTGGAATGTAGAAAACGTGAGTTAGGGGCCAAATATTTACAGTTTTTAAATAAAAAATTCTTTTTTGGTCAGAAGGAATCACATATTTCTTCAATAGAAACATAATATAGTATTTTTTTTCACATGGTGACCTCAACGGTTCTTGAATATATGTCAAGGGTGTCCCAGAATTTAATGATAAATTTTCTCTACATTTAAAATTTTTTATCATCAAATGCTGTTATGCTCATGGCAGATATTCAACAACTGTTGATATCATCACGAGAAGAAAATTATTTTTTTATGTTTGTATTGAAGCAATATTGTTTATTTTGGCCAAAATGTTTGAGTATAAAAACTTCAAAGACACTTACCCTTACTCTCGTCCCCTATATTCCACCCCTAAAGTATTTCAATGAGCCACCTCAATAAATTATTCCAACTAGGACAGTAAACCAAATATTTTTCTTAAGGACGTTGCCTACCTGTGACGTCATGGCAGGTAACGATTGAATTTTCCGTGTTAATGAATTTACGTTTTACTCAACGAATTTGAGAGATATGACATTGAAACCAAATTCATAAATTCTTAAATAATTCTAAAAATAGTCCTGCGGTGTCACAAAATTATTATTTTAATCTTTAATCAGTTTTTTTTCAAACGTATTTTTGGTCACAAAAATGGCTTGTAGGAATTTTCCTGCGGGATGTAAGTTATGTTGAAAAAAATCCGTGGAAGCATATATATATAAGGAAACAGTATAAAGGTAATTTTTAAAAGTGATTCAATATTTTCAAGGCCTAAATAGGATTGTGACTATAAACTCGTCAGAGGAAGTAGGTAAGTGTAATATGTAATTAAATAAGATATCTCTAATGGTGAACTGCTCATTTTATTCCCTCTATTTCTATTTCATGTATTTCCGTCCCAGTGTGATACTTCTTAGAATGTTTAGGTGCGTCAAGATAAGATGCAACCCACGTATCTAAATAGCTTTGAAATCTCCAAGTATGCAACGTCAGTAAGCCAACCATTATAATCCTTCTCCCAAAATATAATTGTAATCCTTATCAGGTTCTTCCAATCTTTTGATTTTTAATATCCTAGACTCTATCTCATATCCTTCTAATTCTCCCTCAAAATACATAGTCGAGGTTTCTTAAGGGGTCTGCTATGGCTTTACCACAATTTCTCCCTTGAGGCTATCGTTACTTTTTTTTTTTTTGTCTCAGTCTTTGTGGAAACCTCGAAGCTTTAACTTGAACTCCTTTCCCTCTCACTCATTCCCTCGCTCCCTCAATCCAACGCCGGCAAATTGATGTCCCCTGGTTTTTGTAGAGACCCGGAGAAATTAATAGTAGGACGTGACGCGATTACAACCATCAGTTGGTGCGACGCCAGAGCACTCGATGGCTTGTGCGCATGCTCACAGTTAGAAGTAAGAAAGAGTGAAAATGGAGGGGAGGGGGAATAAATACTTCACCTACATTGTTCCACCACTAATTGTTAACGGTGGTATTTACTAGGACTTGGAACGTTGAGCTGTTGTTTCCACTTGTATCTCAGCATCCTTCCCGGTAGTTCAGTGGCATGAAGACTGACTGCTAGGGGTAAGGTATAGTTAGGAGAACAAAGAAACAGGTCAGACTGGAATAACAAAGAAAAGTACATTATTATAAATACAATTCACGAGGAATTATTTAGGGGAAATATTACTAATTAGGAGATTAAAACATTAGAACTGGATGTAAAGAGAAAAATAAAAATAACCTACTATAAGAGAAAAATACTAAAACTGACTATAGGGATACAATAAAACTATAGAACTAAGATTGTTTGTTAGAAGAGAAATAAAATGACTGAATAGGAGAACAAAACAAAAGGAGTGATCAGAGGAATAAAACAATATTTGAATGTAATAGCGAAGAAAGAAGTCTGGTTATTATATCAAAGAAAAAATAATTATCAGTATAAAAGACAGGAATGAACAAAGAACTGACAAAAAAAACAGTTTAGTAAAGGAAAGAAAATTGGTATAGATAACTAAAAAAGTATATACTTAGGAAATCAGCCCCGTGTTGTAGTGGTGTAATGCATCTGGCTATGAGCCTAGAAGTCTCGGGCTCAATTCCCGGCTAGTAGCTTGGGTATTTTTCCCAAAAGGAGAACTACTCCAACGGTCACCAGAGTTAGATTAATTAGGTTTTACCTAATTCTTGGTGTTTTCACTGGTTCCACACCCTAATACGCACTATCACCATCACCTAATCTCATCTTAACATGGAAAGATCCTCCACGGAAAGACTGTACGATTAGTACATTCGGTTGTCCCCTGTGCAACGGTACGTTAGTACTGGCTAATCTTTCCACATACTGAGCGATGAATTATCTAGCCCTGACGCTATCGTTGATATTATATCCTTAAAATATAAAAGCAAAAGGTTTGCATGCCAGATCAATCAGTTTAGTAAATTTCGGAAAACCAAATTTTCACAATCAAAACATCAGGGAGTATGGTTATCTGATTTTCAGCTTCTTAGTTTCCACAGATGAGCCAAATACAGAAATTAAGGTGAATAACTCCCAAATAGAACACGATATTTTCTTTAAAACAGCTAATTTTGTCTCTTACAATCTTCAAATTCAAGATTCCTTTTGATTAGATTAATCATTGATTTGTCTGAATACATAAATAGGCCCTATAAGCCAAAAATTAATTAACGATGTTGAACGTTACCTGTGATATTATTATTGGCCAAAGAAACCTTATTTATTTACTTATGTGGATCCGAATCATTAAATAAAATTATAAAAACAGTTCACTGAGTTATAATCCGCAATATCTCGCTTTGGATTCTAGTTTGGAATTTATATTCTAATCTCTCCTTGGTTTAGAAGCGCAAATACCATGTCGACCAATTAGAATGATTGAATAAGACATGTTTTTATTTTTATTTTTAAAATAATAATAATAATAATACTTAGCACTGCGTCATACTAGCCGTTCGGGTTATATTATTATTTTAAAAAGTTTTGTCTAATTTTGAATTTTTCCTCTACAATTTCACCAAATTTCATTTTTCTATCTCAATAATAGATAGAATAATAAAAATATTCAATGGACAAATATACACACTTACATTGAGATTTATTAATATAGAAAATTGTTTAATACTTACACCACTTGACATTAATTAATAGAGAAAACTGTTTAAAACCATATTTATTTCATAATAAAAAAATATTCAAGAACAAAACTAAAACATAAATAACTTATAAGTGTTTTCAGCTTTAGTAAACCTGATATTAAAACAATTTTACTGTTTTAATATAATAAGTCTATTCAAAGTTTGAATTTATCGTCAAAATTGCATTAGATTATAATTAATTTTATTTCTAATGGTATAGTTAATGTTTATATATATTATTGGTATTTTGTAAGGTAAGTAATAAGCCTTCTAATTAAATTAATGGCTTGGTATTTCAAGACAAGAGCCATTAATCAATAATAAAATAAACACAGAATGTTTATTTTATGATACTAAGTGATTAGTTTTCTTAAAGTTTTAGTGAGAAACAACAAAAACATTATTAGAGTATATTTATATATATAAAAAAGCGCACACATAAGTTTATTGATTATAAACCTCTAAAACATTTTTGTTTCTACTAAACATGTAGGTATACCACATTACATTATACTTTTTCCCTTGAAGAAAATATAATATTGAAAAATTTTCACAAACATATTATGATGGATTTTAACTTTTTATCAGCACCCAAACTTAAAAAATTGGATTTTACATAATTATCTCTGGCTGTTCCTCTGTATATATGTATGTTTGTAGCAAATGCTTCATATGAAATGGTTTAATGGATTATGTTCAAACCTATTTTTAAACGATATATGGTAATATCTAAAGTCCACCTTGATTGTATTGGGGTGAAGTTCTCGCATTAAGACCTAATGTTCATGGGTTCATCCCCAACCGGGGTTGATGGATATTACTTGAGCAATAAAAATCCGTAGCACAACTTCCTTTGGAGGGAAAGTAAAGCCATCGGTCCTATGTCAATTATAGCATGTAAGAGTACCCTGTAAAGTATGTGAAAATAACTTTCTAGACAAAATTGGTAGATACTTTCACTCTCACTCATAGAAATTATTGTTTGCTTATATAATCAGTCGGACCAGAAAGTGCACGTTAAATACTTCATATAAATGAGGAATAAAAATCATTCCCAAAGAAGAAATCGTGATTTTTATTTTATATATCAAAATTAAGAATAGGTCATTATTTAACAAATTTGATTTTTTATGACTATGATTACTTTGGATTGACTTGGATATTCGGAAATTGTTTTACAAGCTTAATAGCATCATCTACTTGATTTTAGAAAAACAAAATATTTAAGAGTAGTTTTAAAATAAATGATTATTAAAAATGTTTTTGCAATATATTAATATATTATAGTGTGACATATATCTGATACTTTTACAATATAATTAGTGATATCTTCAAGCACAATACACCGTGAACATTTACAATTAGCAGATTCAACTTATTAAACAATTGCTCCAAGACCTATTCTGTACATGAAATGAACCGGTATTCTCAGTGGTGTAGTCATTACGTATTAAGAGTTATGAGTACCGGGTTCAATTCTAGTCTCCATGTCAGTTGTCCACCCACGAGTATAGTGAAAGGGTGAAGAGAGATGAGTATTAAGGGGGAAATTTTTCAACCTTCAAGATATACAATTAGTTTAATGAAGCTTAATATATACAGCTAAAATATAAATATCTGAACAAATGTATCATATCCATAGACTGAATGTTTAGAATAATGATATTTTATTTTGAAGATGAATGAAAGTACGCATTAAACGAGTCCCAATTATTAGTAAAAGCAGTAATAGCTTCGAGAATTTTTTTTGTCACCACGTAGGTTATGCACATATGTAATAATTACGCTAATTAGTGAGGGATGATGAAATTTAAAGGAAGTATACCTGCATTTACATGGTGATAGAGATTGAGTAAACACTTTGGTAAAACCACAAGACTGGGATCCAAATCTAGATCTACCAATAATCTGCAGTCTTGTCTAACAAAAGAGTGACGCCTTATACCATTCGACCACCAAAGCAGGTTTCCAGAGATTATATATCCAAAGCTACCCCTAAAGAAACTATTGCATGAAGTACTGATCCAGGCTGTCAATTAAACAAATGAACTCACATTTCATTCTTGCATTAGAGTCTACGTTGAATACGGTATTCATATGACAAAATTGTAATAATAGGATATTAAATATAAACAATTAATCTAGAGCTGTCACATTTATTTGACACTTGCGATTACGTTAGACATGGTTTATTTATCTCACGTCCATAGTAAGACATAACCTTCCAGAGGAGTCGAACCCAAGATGGGTTCACCTTGTCGATGATGGTACAAAACTACTTATGTTTGTGAGAGTATTTCTGGTAGCATCTGAGCCAATGGAGGCCAAGTCTAACTGGATCAGTATGATCATGTATGTTGTCACAGCCCCAATGATCTGTCAAAATAACTCATTCCATATAAATAAATAAATTAAATATAAATTTAACAAGTTTTTAAAGTGATCACTTTGGTGTACGTTAGTGTTATCGGCATTCACAAGATTAATTCAATTTTTTTTAAACATCTACTATAGTTTACTATACTTGAATCATCTACTATAGTATTTGTATTTTCCGTTCAGTTATATTCAGTAGACTAAGCAAGGGGGGAGGGGGGTTAAGGAGCTCAATCCCCCCCCCCCTAACGTTGTTTAGATGCCCTGAGATCTACCAATATCTAAAGAGAAAATAAAAGGGTGGAGGGAGGTATAACCAGTTAAATATTGTGAGCAAAGGAAATATCAGGTGATCAGAAATAGTCACTATATCAATCACCAAATTAATTTATTTCATAGGAGTGGACTATCTTTCAAGGAAATGGAAGTCGGATATCTTCAAGCTCAGAAAATATTATTCTTTGGTCAGTAGGATTAACCTCTTACCTCTCTTTCAGTGCCAGCGTTTCTTCGTAAGATTATTGATTACAAATATTAATGATCAAGTTAACAAATACCAAATTTAAAACCTGCCAAAAAAGCTTCTAGGTGTATATAATTATAAAATAAATTTGCCTCTGGTGGTTGGAGGTAACTCCTCCCCAAGCCCCCCCCCTTGAACCGCCACCGCTACTTAACAATCCTACGTACGCTACTGGTGATAATATATATTATAATATAATAATTTTAAAAACATTATTATCATTTATATTTAATCAAATATTCACCCGCTTTGGTGTCTGAATGATCTAACATCACAATAGACAAAGCTGCTAGGCTGATGATGGAGAGATCGTGGATTGAATCCCGGTCCTGTGTGTATTAAGGGTGGTTTTTCCAATATGGTTTTCCGTTCTTCCTCTATATTAATGCGGGTACGCTTCATCCATATTCAACCTTACTCATCCTTAACCCACTATCGTAATTATTACAGAACGGTTAGTAAAGTGTGGTGTCAAAAAATAATAGTTATATAAAGATTAAGAGGGTAAAATACACTATTAAATTGAATGTTTGATTAAACATGATTACAAAAAACTTAATAGACATAAAATCTTAGGTAGAGCTTTCTTACCGAATAGAAAAATGTGTTGTCCAAAGTGAAAAAGCCACAGGCACTGAATTTGACTTTTCGTTGCAGCAATTGTTGAGAAAATAAATATGTTCAACTAGAATATAAATATCATAAAAAGATAAATGTATTTATGTAAACCCAAAGACTAGTGATGATTATACCCTGATAAGAATATTTGTATCAAGGAAGAGATATTTTTTTGAAATCAGTATAATGTGATCAAATAACCCAAGTGCACTTGGTCGATGTGAAACTCAAAGCCCACAGTGTGCAAACTACAGCACGTGGGCCGCATGTGGCCCTCGAGGAGAAAAGTTTGCCCACCTTTGTTCTAAGCCTTTTTTTGAGGGAGAATTTAATCAACATAAGCCATCAGTGCAGTTAAGTTAACTGCCCAAAAAAAGTTAAGCGGTTATTTTGGTAAGTTGGTAGTGTAATTTTTTTTAAATTTTAGTTTAATACATTATTTTCAATATTAATTTGTCTCATAATGTTGTTTTATCTCAATTATTAACTAGTATAGGCACACCTTATAAAAATAGAGGGCAAATGGTTTCTGTCAAGTAATAGAGAAATGGTAAGGATGGCGAGGATAAAAATTTTATTTGACCTCCCCAAAACAAGATTGAAAATTATCTTAAAATTAAGTCTTAAGTATATTAAATAATATAATAGGGGGCACTAAGTGGTGTTAAATGCACGGTTTAAATTTTAAAAGCATGTCTACTATTTGATATTTAAAAAATGTATGGTCTACCCTTTAACAATACCACTTATAAGCTGTTGATTTACCTTTAGCTAAAAATTACAAACTATATGTATGAAGTTCCTGAATTGAAGTAAATATCAAAGATTTTAAATTAAAATTTAACATTTAGAAAATAACGTAAAGTAGTCAACCATATATCTGTCTCAAGCATTGTGCAATATTTATCGCACGCAGAAGGCTGACATTTATGAATTAGTAGCTCCTGTGAACGAACGTATACACCTCGAAACTGTAATTTTAACAGTGTGATTATATTTACTTTCAACCCTTTATAACCTTTTAGTCATTTTCAATATTTTAACCAAATAAAGCGTTTTTACCCTTTTCACTCTCTTTTACATTTTCTACGTTTTTCTTTTTGACACTTTATCCGTCTTCTTACACTTTTATCGCTTTTTACCCTTTTGCCACTTTTGTCACTTTTAACGAATTTATCGTTTTTATTCCTTTACACCTTTTGACCTTTTGACATTTAGATCATTTTTATCTGCATTAAATTTACTTTTTTACTTTTTTACATTTTTTGCCCTTTTAATTATGTGTTTTCGTTTTAACCTTTTACCCTTTTCACCCTTTTTATAATTTTTGATATATTTCATATTTCCCCCTTTTTTTCCCCCCTTTTCAACCTTTAGTACTTTTTATAATTAAACCTCTTTCCTTTACCCTTTTTACACCTTTTTAAAAATAATGTTAAATAGGTTTACCGTTTACCCCTTTCACTCTTTTCTACCTCTTTGCCTTTCTTACACATTGTTATACATTTTTAACATTTCCCTTTCAAAATTTTATTTACTCAATTTAAAAAGTTGTGAAAAGTTCAGAAAGGTAAAAATTAATTTTGATAATAAAATGATAAATTTCTAAAAAGCTTAAGTAAAAATGTGAAAGTGTAAAAAAAGATTAAACGTACTATAAGGGTAATAAGACAATAAGTGTAACAAGGGAAAATATACACAAGGGGAAAAAGGCCTAAGGGTCAAAAGAACCAAAAAGAGAAAAAAAAGTAAAAAGGAAAATAGGGCAGAACGTATATCTAATAAATTTAAAAGGGTAAGAAGTAAATGGAGGTAAAATAGAAAAGTGCCAAAAGGTAAAAATAAAGTTAAATGGGCAATAAGTGTAAGATATGCATAAACGGTAAAAAGGGTGAATTGGAATTAAAATTTTAAATGGTAAAGGGTAAATGGGATAAATAGGGTAAATGGTGTAAAAAGCATGAATGTGGTGGGTGACCAGAATAAATTATTATAAATGAGGTAAATGGGATAAAATTTGCAGAAATTACTTTTGATTTAATTTCGTTTTCAGCTATTTTACCCTTTTTACACTAAAATAATACTCTTTTTTCCCTCATTGCCCTTATTACTTTTTTAATCCTCTTTACAATGTTTAACCTTTATAATAATGTTTTATTTATTTATTTATTTAGCACCCCTTTCGGTTTATACGATTAAGTACTAATTACGCTAATTGATTAGGAATAGGGCATATTGAATTTAGAGGAATAGAACCCGCACTTGCCTGGAGTAAAAGTAGAAAACATTTAGTAAAAACCACCTCCGGTTCACCCGAGCAAGATTTGAACCTTGATCTCCCCATCTTCAGTAGTCTAGCGCAACACCAAACCAGCTCGTTAGTTAACTATGCCACCGAGGCTGGTCTTTTAATAATTGTTTTGATTAGATTTACGTTTTATCATATATACACTTTTTACAATTTTTAAAACTTTTTACTCTTTTTAACATAAAATATTTATCCAGGGAACCGCAGGGTACTTCAATGCTAGTCAAGAATAAATGCTTACTTCATCTTGAAGATTTTTATCGTCTGTCTCGTTTATCAGCTTGTTAATAATTCAGCAGTGTTGCTTGCCTCAAATTAAAATCAATTAGCTATTGAATATTTTTATAAATAATATCATTAATTCACTAAGTGTGATTTATATTGAAATTTTACTTATTTTAGTAAGTCATTGTTCACTATTGTATAATTATTCTTCCAGGAAATCATCTTTGTGTGTTTTATATTGGAAGAATGTGTTGAAAGAGAGATAAGGTCAAATAGTAGGACAAACAGGATATAGTTGAAATGATGAAATGGGGAACATCATATAAATAAAATTGAATGTGCATTGGTGTGTTTGTGCGTTTGTTTGTATGGCTGTTTGTCTATAGACGTTATAACTCCAAAACCAAATAAGCTCAAAATGATTAAGTTAGGCATTTGCCATTATATAAATTTGATACAAAAGGTGTAAAACCAACAAATTAAAGAAACAATTAAAATTTGCATATAATATATAGTTATTGACAAATAGTTAAACCGTAGGCTAAAATTGGCCAACAAAAATTACCATGGCTTGTGTGTACTTAAGTCCTATAAAGAAACGTAGGCAGGAGAAGTTCTAGGGGGTTCGGCCACCAAAATCTAGATCCTTTATATGTTATTAAAAATGTTTTTACAAAATACGGCCCTCAATAAAAATTAAACNGGGGGGGGGGGGGGGGGGGGGGAGATAGTGTTTGGTGCTATGACGTTATGCATAGCTAGGAGGGAAGCCCGAAGATAGGGGAACCAAGGGCACCCACAGGGAGTGGCAATATTTTATACGAAGCTTAATAATAAATAAAGGAATCAAAGATCTGCCCCACAGCGTTGGGAACTAGCACTCAAACATTGCTCCCAGCAACTTTTAAGGCTTCAATTTTATTATGATGATTTAAAATGTTAGGAATATTAACGGGTGGCACAAAGGTTTGTTATTAAGAGTGTTATTATTGGCAATTTGTCAGCAATCGGGCACTTTAGCTCCCATCGTTTATCATTAAAATGTGAAACCCATAGTAGTTTTATAGCACTTAATAAAACATAAAAACATACGTTTTCTCTTCTACGAAGGACACATCAAGCAATAAATCCCCAACTTGCACGTGCAGGGTATTTTTACCGTAAAAATACAAATGTGCATCTCAATACGGAATAATTCAAAGAAGGGTTAAAAATTAGTCACCCGTTCCTTCAAATCAAAATATTGTAAAAGCTAATCATAATCAAACCTGTCAGATTAAATTTAATAAATTTAGTAAAAACACCAAAAAATTAGGGTGGATCTGAACCATTTTTCTTATGTTGTCCCTTCTTTTAGGAGACAAGTACTTCCTTAAAAAGCGCCTTTTGAGGTTTCAATTTAATATATTTTACTGGGGGAGGACCAGACCCCCAACCAATTAATGGAATACTCCACAAACACACCTTTTACTCCCCCTGAGGAAAATGCCTACAGGTGTCCCTGGAGAGAATCCATCAAGTGATAAATATGGAAGTCACCAACTCGTGAACCTAAAATCACCAGTTTAGTCAGTTTTAATCTGAAATTGGGCCCCTGTGAATTTTTTTTTCTGGCTACGTGCCTGGTTCCATATAATTAATTTTGTTCAATCGATTCAATCTTAACCAAAGTTTTAACACACATACAAGAAAGAATAGCCCTCCAAGATGTATTCGAGTTCATATACCCTGGACTCTTTGTCAATAATTACATAATTTTCCATGCCAATAAATACCATTAAAATAATTGAGTATTCTATTAAATAGCTTTAGCTATTCAGGGAGTTACAAAAATCTAAATACAATAAGAATCACTTACTTGAGAACTAGCAGCATTTCAAATAGAAATGACTGCTATAAAATGTCCTAAAATCCAGATATCCCAGAAAATATGGTCTCTTATTAACAATGGTGTCCTTTCTATCCATAAAATTGCCAGCGTGGAAGCTTAATATATTAATCCAAGAAAGATGTAGGCAGTTAATGCCAACATTTCCGTGGAATAAATGTTATTATTTAAATACACAATGTCACATATCTCGTCGTACATTTGACGGAGTTTGATTTTTATTTATTTTTTTTGCTGCATAAGATGGCTTCCTCTTTGACAGTAAGAACGTCAGGAAACTCATTAATACTTCGAGCTTTTAGCTTTGTCCCAAAAATGTATCTTTGATTTCGAACCAAACTATTTCTTGTTTTTAATACTAGGGTGATATTGCAAATGTTGGAGTTTAAGACAAAACATTTTTGATGAATGATAATAACCAAATAAACATATGGAACATTGTCAGGGAAATTACTTTACAACCCACTGTAACAAATATATTCTTCTGTCCATAATAAGTATGATTACTTAAAAGTAGTGTACAAGCATAAAATATGTCTGGTAAAGGGATCACCGTGCATAGACAAACGATGTTAAACCAAAAGGTTTAATCATAAAATCATGAATGACTATCAAGTCTATTGTCATATCAATATATTTTGTAAATCAATAAATTCATCCTTTGCCCAAAAACCCAATTTTCAAAGTAAATTAAAATGTTCGTAATATAAAAAACTGATCCAACAGTTATTCAACTATATTTTGTTACTTCTTTTCGGGCACGGAAAAATAATTTAAATTAGCATGTACCCCAAATCCAAGAAAACTTGCAACCACACTTAAACTATAGAAAACACGTAGCTTTGATATTATTTTTGTATTTTCTAGATTATACTTCGTCACAGTAAATGGAGCGATACCAAGTATTCTTAAAAAATAAGCTAAAGGTTTCATAACCACATAAATATTTGGTGTCTCTACAATATTTACGAGAGCCTAGTTACTAATCCTGTCAATGTACAGTAAAACTTCTACACTTGACAAATCATCAAACTTGACTGAAGAACGATGAAAGTTAATATGTGTTTTAATTTAGATAATTGTGTTTCCAACCATCATGTTTTCAATTGAGATAGGATTCATTATTAATATATCACAAATAAATCACTTGGGTATTGATTTCTTACTTCATTATACATACATCTGATCACTTTTGTTAGTAACATTTGTAATTTTTGTTTTATTGAGGACATAATTATTAAATTCAGACTAAATATGAGAGTTACTTTTTTTTAACCCTGAGTCGTTTGGACTATACGTTTATGTACCGATTACGATAGGGATTTTAGGTATTATAAAGGTTATATTTAGAGGAAGTTTACCCACATTTGCAGGGAGGGAGAGTGGAAAAACGTTAAGGAAAAACTACCTTAAGTACATCCAACCAAGATAGAACTTTGATCTCCCCGTCGTCGGAAGTCAAGTCTACTATAAGCGTAGTGACTTAGACCATCCGGCCACCAAAGCGAGTTATAGAGTGCTAAATTAATCTTGTCTTTAAATGGAAAATGTCACGTATAGTTCAATTTAAATACTTTCATCCACAGAGAAACTTAAAACAAGCTGATTGTTCATAAAATGTATTAAAATAACTATTCATAGGTATAAATAGAACAGCGGTTCCCAAAGTGGGCTCCACGGAGCAGTTGCTGAAAAGTATTAGATATAAATTATTCGACTCTAGCAACGTGCTGTGAAGCAATGTAAGCAGCAAGTATTATAGAGCTGAAGTGTATGTCAAGCGTCACGTCGGTCAGCTTAGCCCGCCTGAACTTTCTTGGAACCATGCAAAACATCGAGAACGTCGGCGAAGCATACGTACTGCACGTGGTGAAACCAGACAAAGAGACTTGACGTTGCCAGCTAGTCCCGTTTATATGAGTGCTTGATTGATTTGACATCATATTCTGCGATAAAAGGGAATTTTTCAAATTAGAACTTACTATCAGAATTCTGGTGTCATCTAAGAGATACCCGCCTCGGTGGCGTAGTTGGCTAACGCGCTAGTCGTGTTGAGCTCGACTGCTGAGGACGGGGAGATCGAGGTTCGAATCTCAGTCGGGTGAAATTGAGGTGGTTTTCCCTAAATGGTTTTCCACTCTCCCTCCACTCAAATGCGGGTTCATTTCCTCTAATTCAACCTTCTCAATTACTAATCCATTAGTGTAATTAGTACTTAAAGCGTATAACCCAAACGGGTAGTAAGAGGTGGTGCTAATATTATTATTATTATTATCTAAGAGATGAATTTGAAGTGTTTTTTTTTTGTTTTTTTAGATAAAGCCACTTGCAACAACTTACTAATGTGAATCAGGAGTATCTGCCTATGTGGCTATTAAATCAAAATACAAATCCAGCCTAAATGCGGAGTCAGAAATGCTGTTGCAGCTATCCCTAATTCAACTAGATATAGCCATATCATGCAAATAAAAACAATCCCATCCCTCTCATTAGAATCTAAGTTCTCTGTCTACACTTATCGTTCTATTTTATGCTAGGTGACTTTTTTTTTTGTAGTGGTGAAAATGTTTTTAAATTCCATATCTATGTAGGTAACATATTGTGGATTTACAATATCCGCTTGGAATTTGTTATCAAATTCTTTGCCTTACTTATTGTTTTTTTTTGTTGATGTTTTTCGTTTATATTTATTTCTCTAACATAAGTGGTGAAAATTACATTTAAAATTAAATCAAACTTTATGTTTAGCATGCCTAAATGCTTAGAAATTCTTTCCTTTTTGTGAATACTGCCGTCATTCAGTTTGATGCGTATGCAGGTGATAGGTGAAAATAGCGTCAACCTTATGCCAAAGACACGTATGTGCCAAATTGATGTTTTGGGAAAAATTAAATTTATATACAATTTTAAGCTAGTTAAAACTCAACAAATAGTAAGTGCTTTTGCTATATTATTTAATATCGACTAACAACTTTTAAAACAAAGTTAGTTAATAATAGCAAAAAATTCACATACATTCATTGGCATCAAATCAATGATAGTGCTCTATGACTAATTTCTCTCCTGGAAAGAGCTCCTTGATTCAAAACGTTTGAGAACCACTGAAATAGAGTAGTGTATCAAATAGGAATCTTAATTCGCCTTTATTGCCGTAAATTGCAAAAACACACAGAGAAAACTAATTTCCTTAAGACTAAATAACTTAAACTACAATGACTAAAACTATACATTCTAGCTGATTAAAGCGCTGATATTATTCTTAGATTTTACATCTAGTTGAAAGTTGATACAAATAGGTACACGTCTATTATTAAATACTTGAAAATTGTGTTACCATACATGTAATAAAATTCTTGGCATTTTTAATTCACGTCATACTACTGTTTGCATGCATTTAATGACACAAATAGAGAATAATTGGGAAGAGTTTAATTTAAAGTGAATGCACCTACATTAACTTGCAGGGAGGTAGTGAAACCATGACGGAAAAATCACCCACAAAACATCCAGCTGGAATTTGAATCCAACCTTCCTATCATCATTATCTTGAAAATAATATAATCTTAATTTTCACTGGTGCAAGATTACAAAAATAGTTAATTGAGGATTTCTCCAGCCCCAAATTACATTCTTTCAAGCATACATTACTCTTATAACCATTACCAAGGAACAAACTACAGCTAGACTTGCGTCATGATAATATATTTGAGTGAATTTGATTATACATTCTACTGTAAAATACATATTACATATCATTCAAAAGGCATTTGAAATTTGAAATACTTCAGGAAAAAATTTATCTGCACAAAACCTCGAACTTAGAACATTTGTATTATTTTTTTCTCTTCTTACTACGTGAGCTATCAGGTAACCTCGTAGGCCCTATTAATATTGCCATGAATATAAATTCCCTGCATCCTTATTGTGTTTGGGCACTTTTATAATAAAAGTATTACACTATTTAAAAAAAGTATAGCTCCCTTCGGTGACCACATGGTCTAAAGTGTCACTCTCGCAATAGACTAGACTGGCAATAATGGAGAGATTGGGGTTCAATCCCGGTCGGGTGTACTGTGGGTTATTTTTCCTAAATGTTCTTCCGCTCTCCCTCCTCGATAGTGAGGTTACACTATACACTAGTATAAAGGCGTATCGCCAGAACGTTTAGTTAGACGCAGTGATAAAATAATAATAGATAGCACCGCGTCTTACTAACCGTTCGGGTTATAATCTTAAGTAATAATTACACTAATGGGTTAAAATTAGGAAGGTTGAATATAGAGGAAGTGAATCCGCATTTAGATGGAGGTAGGGTGAAAAACCAATTAGGAAAAACCACCCCAGTGAGATTAGAACCTCAATCTGCCAGTCCTTGGCAGTGTAGCTCAACACGAAACTAGCGGGTTAGTTACCTACACCACTGAGGATTGTATTCACAGTGATAAAAAAGTATGAAATTGAGTAAATATATTTCCAAAGATCATGTATTCATAAACGTATAAAAATGTCATTCAAACAATATTAGCATATGCAAGTCCTTACACAGTATTTTTTGAAAAACTTGGATGTTATTATGGGTTATTTACCAACAAATTAAAAAATAAAAATTTGAATATTATTATTATTATTATTATTATATTACTATAAAGACACATGGCGACTCACTCCCTGACATTGATGTGTACCCATTTCAGCTGAGCTGTAAACTTGAAATTTGACAAACTTATAGCTTCTAGCCTGTAACCGACGAGAAAATTCCAAAAAGTTGAAAATTTTAATTTTTAGACCCCGAAAAAATTCAAAATATCGGAGCAACTTTAAAGTCTGTACGGACCATTATTTGGAGCTCTCTAGTTGCTAAAAACTGCTCTGGAATCACATTAGTTTACATCCAATTGAAAAAAAAAAAATACTGGGGGTTTGAGGGTGGAGCCTCCAACGAGCAAAGCGATTATTTTACCCAAGTACGGTACACAAATTTAAATCACTAAATTTTAAGTTTGATAGACACATTAAGTTTCCTTTGGACGATAGTAGACACATCTTTGGTAAATAAAACACGAATTATTAAAGATGCATTACATATAAGTTAAGACTGAAACAATGTCACTGAGAGATAAATCTATTTTTTCCGTTGGCAGATAACTTGGATCAATTCTTTCCGGGTCATCACCTCTCATAACCGTCCGAATTATATATATATACTAAATGAATATAAATGAGCAGAGTAGAATGTATAAGAAGTGTAGCAGTAGTTTTGTGGAGAAAAGAGTGTAAAGCCCTATAGTACACACCGCATTAAGTACCAACGATACTTTTTTAAGCACCGATCTCCCGGTCAACTTAAAATCAAATTAGTCGGTTTATTTTTTTAAACGGGCTTATATGTGAGAGGGGGTTTGATCAAATTGATCTGATCATTTTTCATTTGATTTCAAAGTTAACACTTTTATTTATTTGTATTTTTATTTAATTAGTGAAAAGAATTTATTTATTTTTATTTACTAGTATAATGTATTAACTCCCAGTGTCGAAATTTTGATAGTTATAATAAATTCATAATATTTGATACATTTGAACAAAATGAGGAAATGAATTTTAAGAAGATAAACAATTCTTTCACCTTAAGGATAAAGTGGAAAATTGCATAACTAAGCAAATTACCGAGATTGAGCCTGTTCGGGGTTGATCCCCATCATATCTTGTTAAAAAATTCTACGGGGTATTATTTTAGATTGGTTTTCTGAAATCTGTTTTAACATCGCATCTTACTACCCATCCAGGCTATACTCAAACATATATATGTATTATTTTCACCACGTATTGCACCCTACCATACAGGAACTAATAAGGAAATAGGGGGAACGGGGGGG
>CABFVZ010000504.1:248693-283209 GCA_902151445.1 Timema monikensis | reverse complement strand
GGAATGCCAGGCCTCCACCGTGGTTCGGATTCCACGTTAAACTGTAGGTCCTCCATTTCATCTCACAATCACCCCACCATTACACATTAGCGTAAGTGCGTATAACCCGAACGGGTAGTAAGACGCGGTGCTAATAATAATAATAATAATACACTTGGTATAGGCAGGTCATAGATAGTTTACAGGTTTAATTTTGGCTATTTAATTGCTACAAAATAGAATGGACGACCCACTCCCCTAACGCTAAGATTACACATCCATAATCTGGTTTAAAATCGTGATAAAGCCCGTCTGAAACGATCAGCCAGAGGACGGGTACGTCCAGCCCTCCTTCCTGGGGAGTTAATTGTGAGTCACTAATAGTAATTTCAAATATCCCAACTAGGAATCCAAAGTGACGGTAGAAGCTGCCCAATTCGGAGTACATGATCAACAACTAAGTTAACACGTTGTAGGGGGTGACAGGACAAGTATTTTCACGTAATGTGCATATTTACATAATTATATATTATTTTGATATTGATTTATAAGTTGCATATGTTTATTATATTACTTACATTCACGTGTCCTTTTCAAAATATCCATCCCGCATGGTGAAGTGGTCAGTGTACTTGGCTACGCGCCTAGGATTCCTGTGTTTGATTCCCAGCTGGTACCTTGGTTATTTTCCCTGGAAGGAGAACTACCCCAACGATCACCAAGGTTTAGTTAGTTAGGTTAAACTAGGTTTAAGAGTTTCCCCTGATTCTACATCCTCATACTCACTATCATCATCATCTTTTATCATAGGGACAAAGAAAGAACTTCCATGGAAAGAATGTAGGATTAGTATATTCGGGCTTTCCCTAGACAACGGTACATTAGTACTGACTAATCTTTACACTACTGGGCTACGATTTATGTAACACACACGTACAATATTATATTAGGTTCAAAATGTATCCCCTCTCCCTCCTTACCATAGGTTGTGATAATTTGCAATCATGGTGTGCTTCCACTGTATGTCGGTAAGTTCGTTTCTGAGGGCATTAATTGGTGACGTTGATTATCACCTGTATCTACGGTTTTCGTGTTTCTGACTTACGTCTGCTGTATCTCATTAATGGAGTCGAATTAATCCGATGTGTATTTAAATTCTTTTAAATTAAAATGCTGTCCGGAACACGCTGGTGGAGTTTGTTGTTGCGTTGTGGTACATCCTGTATAATGTTTCCACTAAATTTGGTATGTTTGCATGTATACATTAACTTGCCAATAGATTTAAATTTAAAGGACACATTGGAAAATTTATTCAACACTTAAGTAATAATTAAAATAATTTTAAAAACATTATAGCTAGAATATAAACGATAAAATCTCAAAGAGATCTTGAAGTACCCGAGATGGATAGGGTTTTAAGTAAATTGTGTGTCAGTTATGTTGACGGAAAAATTTGCAGTTTTCAGATGATAATGATGATGATAGTAATAAACGTAAAAATGTGTTTTTCACCAAAATGATTGAACAAGTTTGATGAAAATGAAAGTGTGTAATAAACCGTAACATGCATTGAAAATTATTTCCTATAGTTTTTTAAGTATTATTATCATTTTTTACTTTTTTTTTTTTGCTTTAATTTATATTTGAGTCTAGTGAATTAAAAATATCCCAATAACTTTCTTTGATTTTTATAATTACATCATAAATTACAGAAGTTGTAAATTAAAAAGTGTGTATACATATATCTATATATGAATGAATAATAATTAATTTATGTGTAAATTAAGAAAATAGCAATGAGGATATTTTGTAAAATAGGTACATATTATAATTTATTTGGTCAACATTGATCAAATTTTACAGCTGTGCTAGTATTATTCTATAGTTTATATATATATATTTATATATACACAATAAATAATAATAATATTGGCATATCTGGGCCTACATCACTCTATAGTTCAGTTTACAGAAAGGCTAGCCAGTACTGATGTACCGATACCAAGGGGACAGTTTGTATCCTTTACTTGGAGGCTCTTTCCATGTCCCGGTGAGGTGAGAAGATGATCGTAATGAGTGAATATAATGCAATAAAATCATTGAAGATCTTACCCTAACTTAAGCCTAATTAAACAAACCCTAGTGACCATGGGAGGTATTTCCCTTTAAAAAAAACTTCCTGCGGGACCAACAGGTAATCAAACCCGGAACCTCCAAGTCAGGAGCCGGAGGCTATGACCAATATAATCTAAGCTGGTTGTGTACTTCTGTTCCACAGGATTTAAAACACCGAATATGAAAGTAGTTCTAATAACTTTGATAAATGTTAGAGAAAGCTCTTCCTACAAAGTTCTTGCTATACATAGTTTGATCAATATTCATCGATTATCCCAAAGGGAAAAAAAACACATACAATCACAGAAATATGAATTTAAAAAGTCAGAAAATTAATTATTTTACCAATAAATTGGGAAAAACTCTTGGTTAGTTAAAGATTATATTCATGCAAACACATAGCAATTAACATAGGTGCTTGAGTACAGAACACTGTTCACATATCTATACTGCAAATAAATCATACATGGTTGATATTATTTAAATAATGTATACACTCTTGTAACATCACAAACATCAAAAGTTCCAAAACATATTAATTATCTTGTATGGAATATATATATAGTAATGATATTTTCTCACAAATTTAAGTTGACATTTAAAATTTAAAATTAATAATGTATTTATTTATATTTTGCAATAAAAGAAAGAAACATCGTTTTATTTAAAACAAGCATAAATACCCAACAATGAATTGCGTGGCTAACTTGCGAAACTCATTTCTTTGCTTTAAACAGGCAGAAATAAATCTTAATTTTATTTTTACAAGCTTGGTTTTTAATTAGGTTAAAAGATTCAAATTCAAATTTTAAAATTCCGGCTTTGAGGTGTATGTGTTCATGCACAGAGGCTACTGATATTTTAAATATCAGCCCCCTGCGTGCGGTAGATATCGCACATTGCTCATGGCATACAAACACACATATACAAAAATTTCTTCATTTTATTAATATAATATAGAATATTCTCTGATAATAAAGGCACAATAAATTAAATTAAACACGACTTCACTCAACATCAAGAGAGTTGACTAATATATTTAATTTGTAACATGACCATGTAAAGGTGATAAAAAGTAATTTTTCACTGGACATACTGAATTATTCATGAACTTCTGTAGGAATTGAACCCAAGATTTGTTGATCTTCTATAGATGACTGTACCATTCTAGTATTGCCAGTGGATGTTCCATCTGTTTATTTATAGGCTAGATGAAACTGGATCAATATAATCATGTAAGTTGTCACAGCACCCACAATCTGGTAAAATAAAATATATTGTTTTATATTATGCATTTAAAACAAATCAATATCTTCAAGATTAACCTTCTCCGTTATGTCAAGTAATAACCATTATTAAAACATATTTCTATTATTATACCTTAATCTTAAACCATATATTGAATACAATCTTGTACACGCACTATAAACAATAAAAGGGCACAAGTCTACCTTATTGGTAGTGCTCAATCCCACGACCCCCCTCCTAACCTTACTGATATTTTAAATATCAGCCCCCTGCGTGCGGTAGATATCGCACATTGCTCATGGCATACAAACACACATATACAAAAATTTCTTCATTTTATTAATATAATATAGAATATTCTCTGATAATAAAGGCACAATAAATTAAATTAAACACGACTTCACTCAACATCAAGAGAGTTGACTAATATATTTAATTTGTAACATGACCATGTAAAGGTGATAAAAAGTAATTTTTCACTGGACATACTGAATTATTCATGAACTTCTGTAGGAATTGAACCCAAGATTTGTTGATCTTCTATAGATGACTGTACCATTCTAGTATTGCCAGTGGATGTTCCATCTGTTTATTTATAGGCTAGATGAAACTGGATCAATATAATCATGTAAGTTGTCACAGCACCCACAATCTGGTAAAATAAAATATATTGTTTTATATTATGCATTTAAAACAAATCAATATCTTCAAGATTAACCTTCTCCGTTATGTCAAGTAATAACCATTATTAAAACATATTTCTATTATTATACCTTAATCTTAAACCATATATTGAATACAATCTTGTACACGCACTATAAACAATAAAAGGGCACAAGTCTACCTTATTGGTAGTGCTCAATCCCACGACCCCCCTCCTAACCTTCAAAGACAAACTGATTTCTGAAAAATTTACTAAATCATACCATAGCATCTAATACTTCCATCCCTTATTACTTCTGAAAGTCAATATATAACTAAAGAGAATAACTAATTTTCAAAGTAAGACATCAAATGTCCAAGGTCTTGTTAAGTTGATGTTTTTTTATGATTAAGTTGTGAATAGTTTGTATCCTTCACATACCCTATTACCTGGCATGGTTCTCCAATAGCATAGCATGACTTTTAAGTAGAACCCGGAATTTTCGGTATTAACTTACAAATTATTTACTGAACATAAATATGTAGCAAAATCAGTTTAAATATGTAACATTGTCAAAATATGTAACATTGATTAAACCTTCTTCCCTCACGTTAATATATATCTATATTGTTTAAAGGAAATGTAATTTGATGACTACACATTTTTGAAGGAAGAAATAGAAAGTCACTTTTCTAAATATACATGCGAGCAATTACTTTTTGTTAACGTGAACTAATATATTTTAATCCAAATACATTATGAAGTTGTGGTAGAAATAAAAGCTGAGGCTAAGGTGGGGGTTGTAATACATCAGTACATGGAGGTTCGAAACGTGGAATTCTTGGAGAGTTTGTTTATTTGACAAATGCTGATTTGTTTACTGGTTCTACTTCTGCTGGCTCTTTGGAAAACAAGTGAACTTCAGGTTTATCCAGATTTTTTTTTAAAGTTGGTATACTAGGATAATTTCTTTTAGGTCCGAAGTAAAATGTTTGATCTCGTCATAATAGCCGGTAATAATAATGCACGTATATAGATGGGTGGCTTTGTTTTATTTAACAAAATAACGCTCTACGCTACGTACTAATGTGACATACTTCAAATTGCATATACTTGATTGATTTTGGGTTTCACTTTCGTCATTTATCCTTTGTATTGCCTCTTTATATCTATTTACTCTCCATGTCAAAGAACAATGAAAAATTGGCCTAATCAGATCCAAGAATTAATGTTTTTACAACTTTTTTATTTGTGTTTACTAACTGACATGAGGTCACTCTATCTGGCAACGCCAATTTCTCCCCACTTCACAATAAGAGAAACTTTAGGCATAAAAGCTACGTTACGGCAAACGTAATTCTTTCTGACGAGCCAGAATACCTTTATTAGACTTTGCTCATTCTCATACCTTCACTGACTACTTTCTTTATGAAAATATTATAGGCTTCCTGAAAATTAGTGACACATGATTTAATGAATTTGTAAAAAAAATCTTTAGAATTCCTTAGTTAATTTGGGGTGAAAAAGGTCAAATAAAACATTCCCCCCAATAAAACGTTGATACCGTTACCTAATGTTATCGATATCCCTATCCTATATCACTTAGCACCACGTCTTACGTACTCAGCCAAGTTGTAGAATGAAAGCGAACTTAAAACCTATCATGTTTCTAATACTTTAGAGCGTTATTCTTGTAGACTCTAAATTTTAGGATAACGGTAGGCAGTATTGTATGATAGATATTATGAAAGATTTTATCTTACCAACTTTTATAAAAAAAAACAACCTGGCTGTTGTATACCCACTTTAAACCTGTAAGTTATTGGACTTGTCTTTATTAGTTTCATTTTGGTGAAGCTCTGAGCCCATAACAACAACAAAAAAAATCAACATTAAAATGTATATATATTATTTCTATGAAACCTCTTCAGTGCAGTCTCTGAGTTAAAGGGCTTTTCCTTGTTTTCCCTAAAAGCGTGTTTATTATTTTAGTTACTGTGATAAATAGACGCTCAGAAACCAAACGGCGGTTTCTTTCGATACCAGTTTGGGAGTACACATATTAGTAAAAGCATCGAAACAAAAGAATCGAGTAAGAAAGTACTGGTATTGAAAGTAAAATATCGATATTGGTAAATAATCGATACTTTATAATCATCAATAGGTAATACTTTCTACAATGTTTTGTTAATGGCATTATCCAATTTAAAGAAAATAGAAAGGTAGCGCCACTTAAAGGAATATGATTATGTCATTGATTACGCTACCCAGTACACATCAGTTCTATTTTAATATGAAGATAGCCAAACAGATATATGTTTTTAAATAAGTAGAGTAATATGTTAATTGGACATTGGTGTAGATATTAAAGATGTATTTATTATTTAAATTCCTAATTGTAACATGATTTTTTAAATTTTGTCTTCTATATTTGTGTATGTAATGCACTGGCTTGTGTACTGAGTGATGTAACACGCTCAGCCAAACAAATATCTTTCCACATCTGGAACTTAACTTATACTCTTTAACCACTAATGAACAGCTATTACTCATTTTGTCCATCCATGCATTAGGTTTTATATATTGAGTTAGCACACTTTAAATAATTTCTCAAAATTGACTAACATTTAATACTATACATTATAAAAATTTACTAAATAAGAACCGAATTAAATATAAATATAAACCTACTTACCGAGTAGAAAAGAGTGTTGTCCAAAGTGAAAAATCCACAAGCAGTGAATTTGATTTTTCGATGCATTAACTGTTGAGAAAAGATGTTCAACTGCAATAAAAAGATGTTTATGATTTAGAGTTTACAATATTGGATGGAACAAGAGGTTTATTATTTAGCTTTGGTGATAACCCTGAAAATGTAGTCTTGTGCTAAATGAAATGGAATACTGAAAACACATATCGCTTATAATTAGCTATAACTTTTTTTGGGTGGTAGTATATTTTATCTATATAATTCTATTTTAGAATATACTTGTACAAAAAAAATGGATATGGTGCAAGCGCAGATTTTATCATTCCTATATCCAAAACTAATAGTATATGTGAAACCAAATAGTGATATATTATTACAGAAACATAATGAAAAAATATTATTACTCTACCAAAGATCATAAATGAAATAATATAGATTGTTATAATAATATAATGAGAAAAATGTAACATCTATGTTTACCAAAGAGCATAACAAACAATTTTACAGACCTCAATACAAATATGTATAGCTGATAAATTATTGTTTTTATAAAATATATTTCGGTTTAACTTTTAATGAAAGGTTTATTTCGTATCTCAAAGAGTTGCGGAGATATGGTTAAAATTGGAGATAACTTCTCACCTAAGTTATTATCGGGGACAAACGAGAGCTTCCATTTTGTTTGTAATGTTAAATTGTGCCTAGATACGAAATTTAATCAAAATTTGGTAAAATGGATTTGAAAATAATCGCTTTTTTAGATTTTTTTCCATCATATAAGCCCCATGTTAATTTTAGGGCTAGATATCTGATTCCAAAAACTCCTCAGGATAACTTTACTAAAACCCAAACTATCAAGTTTTAAGCCGATTGATAAAACGGTTTCATCTCTAGACCAAGAACCCGCCTCGGTGGCGTAGTTAGCTGACGCGCTAGTTGTGTTGAGCTCGACTACTGAGGACGGGGAGATCGAGGTTCGAATCTCGGTCGGGTGAACTGGGGAGGGGGGTTCCTAAATGGTTTTCCACTATCCTTCCACGCAAATGCGGGTTCACTTCTTCTAATTAAACCTTCCCAATTCCTAATCCATTAGCGTAATTAGTACTTAAAGCTTAAAGCGGTGCTAAATAATAATAATAATAATAATAATAATAATAATAATCTAGACCAAGATACAGAAACACAGAGAAGCAGAATCACGAAAACATATTTTTAGGGGGGGTCAGACATTTATTAAATTCTATAATTCATTTTGTAGAAGAGTGGTCGTGAGAACGTAATCAAATTCTAAATCAATTTTTTTTTCTTTTCCAATAGAATCCTATGGAATATTTTGGATATACGTTTTTACCATAAATTGAAATATTTTAAAACTTGAAACCTTGTAAACATACTATTTCAAGCATGTTTAACATACATAATCATAAATATTTTTGATAATACTCTGTATTTAAAATGGGTGAAGGCCTCCAGGCTAAAAATCTTGACAGTAATAAACTTAATGTGGCTTGGTTTTTTCTCTAAGCGTACCTTTCAGAATATTTATTTTATTTTAACCTAACTAAAAAACGTGTGATTTATTTAAGAAACTGGAGGCCCACATAAACATAATATTTAAATATTTATTAAATTACCTCAACATCTACCAATTCTTTAAAATAATAAAAGATTATCGAGATAAAATATATTCATAAAAGACCAGTGTCTCTGTAAGCTCTTTAAATTGAAGCGTTCTATGAGCACTTATTAATTTAAATTAAAGTTAACAATATTCCAAACGATCCCACGTAGAAGGTTATGTTTATTTTAACTTAAACAATACATTATTTGAATTCAAAAATATGACTTTAGTAATGTGCCTAAAGAATTCTATATTTGAAAATCATTAAGTAATTATTACCTAACGAGGTCTCTGTTTTTAGACGCATAGCGTCACTCATACAAATCTGATTTTCTAGGGATTTTCTTCAATTTACGTAAAATTGTAAATTGAAATTAGATGCTCATATAAATAAATATTTTATCTATATTCCCTGAATCTATATTTCCTTTCTGAAATGTTTTATTAATAATTTTTGAAACAACTAATTAAATGCTAAATCTAAGTGTGAATTTAACAAAATATGTTCCAACAAGGTCAACTCTTGGTCACTTCCCGCCGAGTCCAAAGACACGGAGCAGGTGAATGTAGTCAGTCGTCCGAGGTGACAAACTAGAGACAAACCTTTGAATGGGACTCGATAGATATGAGGAGACCTCCAAACAAACACTTTCAGCCTATGTCATCGCTCCCGGTAAGAATAAGTAAGTAATAAAGTTGATAAGAATAGATATATATTATTATTTCTCTTTCAGTAAATTCTATATACCAGCGTCTTCAAAACTGTGCTCCACCATAGTTATTTCAGGTGGCGTGATTTTTAATATTTAATTTGTTTGTTTTTTATTTTTTTAAGCGTACTGATCGGGAGCATATGACACCTGTATGTAGACAATTCGTCGCTCTGGTGGTACAAAACGTAGCCCAGGGTTCACCATGGGGGCTTGTCTACACGTCGTACCAGCAATGAGATGATGTGATAATGGTGAATATGGAGGTGGGAATCAACGGGAGTCTTAAACCTAACCTATGCCTAATTTAACAAACCCCCGGAGACCGTTGGGATGATTTCGCTTAAAATAAGAATATCCAAGGTACCAGAAGGAAATCGAACCCCCAACCACTTAGTTCGTAGCCATACTGACAGCACTCACTACTAAACCATGGTGTCATATGTTTGATGCAATATAAAATATGATTATTAATTAGTATTGCCAATTATTTCAAATCTGATTAAAGGACAATTTTCGTTGGTGCAACCAAAACATGTGATCTCTTATTCTATACTTTTTTTTGTAGTTGTAATATGTAACTATGTTCGTTGAATATTCATAATATTAGTGTAAAAATTGTATGAGTGCTCCAGAAAGTACTCTTTCTTTTTTGGTGCAAGGATTCTTCTGCCTAAAATGTTTGGGAAACTCTTTTCTATACTAATCGTTTAAAATATAATACTTACCTCTTCAATAGTGTCTTTGTCATTCGTCTCATTGAGAAGCTTGTTAATTAGAACAGCTGTCTTGTTTGCCTTAAAATAAAGAAAGATCATTTTTTTAAATCAAGCACACTAACACTCTCACACATACACTCTTTCACCAATAATAATAATAATAATAATAATAATAGTTAAGAATCTAGTAAAACTCATTATTTAAGTTTTTATATATGGCCATTACAATATTAATGTTTACTGGCAAAATGTATTTCTTACGTTACCATTATATACTTTTAGGACTAGCTAAAAAAAGTGTCCATGTAGAGTTAACATTGCTTTAGTCCAGGAGCTTTAGGTGAAAATCGGTTGTCACTTCAGAAAAATACCAAGTGAGTGAGCTGGATATTGGTTTCCGCTTTCACGTTGCCTTTCTAAATAAGTTATCAAAAGTTCCCATCATTCGATTGTTAGCATACAATTTTACCGCACGTAAAAGGTCCCATAACATTGTGTTCTTTATTAGTTTTGGCTAATATCTTCGTTCCTATTAATTTTATAACCATGATATAAACTAACAAAGAAATAAGATAGTAAATTTATATACAAAAAATATGTTTTAGTGTTTTGTGAGCTGTTGGTCTATTATTTTTGTTTGCTTAATTAAGATTATAGGCATGTTGGGTTAAACAGTATGTAGGAGACATGTCAATGTTTTATAAATATTGTAATTACCTCCCATCTTTTGTGCTATCTATATTCAGACAAAAATAACAGTCCTTTTTACTTTCCGAAGATACACGAAGGTTCTCAATTTACATTTTAGGCCAAATGACTTTAGTTCAAATGATCTTAGGCCAACTGCCGCGTCCCCCAATCGACATTGTGCCGACGCCAGTTATACTCCCTTTCCAAAGGACGCTGTGCTGCGGATGTTTATTACTAAAGAAAAATCCGTTGACCCTGGTTGGGCTTGAACTCACAAATGCCGGGGATAACTTAACATCCAGACCATCGAGGTGAGCATAGTATTAATAAAACTATTTAAAGTACTTACTTGAGAACTTGCCACATTGCAAACGCTAATAGTTGCTATAAGAAGTATTGCCATATTACAGCCCCAGTAAATCATTTCTTGATAAAGTAGTGACACATTATCTATCCAAGAAATAGCTATTACAAATGTTACGTATGTCAAACCAATAAAATGACAGGTGATGAATATAAATATTTCAAAAGAAAATATTTGATTTGTCATCTGTGCTATATCACATAATTTGTCGTACATTTTACGTAGTCTGATTACATCCTGGCTGGAAAAGATGAATTTATTCTTGACATGGATTATTTCAGGTAGTGGATGAACTCTTGAAGGTTTTGTATTTCTTTCTGTTTTAACTTTTTGTTTTTTGTCATTAGTATTTTTTGAAAACAATTTTTTGGAAATGTTGTAAATTTTAAAATTTAGTTTTGAACATTTTACATAAATAAGAAGTATTAAACAGAAGAATTGAAACGTTACTAATGAAATTAGATTGCTCACTAATAATTCCCCCCAAAGGGGCAATCGTTTTATGAAATTATTACTCAAAATTGATTTTAAAATATAGAATATATCTGGTACGAGGACTATAGTGTATGAGCCAATAGCTATAAACCAAAATGCTTTGGAGTAGAACCCAGATTGTTGTTCAGTTTCAGTGTCATAAGTATGAAATTCATTAATTAAAACATTCATTTTGTGTCCAAATGCAAAATTTGTTAAGTAAATTAAAACCATTGTCACAAAGTAAGAAATGTGGCAGGTCATTGAGACGTTGTTATCAAAGTTTTTATCTTCAAAATATAAATGAAAGACGAAAAAATTTAATTCATATCCAAGTAGACAGATCATGGCAACCAAGCTAATCAAATCAGGTAGCTTTGAAACTTTGTTTCTATTTTCAGAGTTAATTTTCACTATTCTATAAGGAGTGATGCCAAATACTCTTGATAAATACACTAAAGGTTTTACTGCTGTGAAAATATCTTGATTTTCCATCCTTTTATTGAGAAAATAACCCTTAAACTTTAACTTATTCGCGTATTGACCTCCTGCCTCTGAGGAATTATAAAGATTGACTAAACAACCAAGAAGATTACGTGAATTTCAATTTACATATTAATATTTCCGTTTAATTTAGTTGATGTTTACCTATTATCATCCTGCATTGTTTGTATTTCACAAATTGATAATTTTAATCTGCAGAGTGCTGTTTTTAGCTAATATTATTTTCTTCAATATTTAGTATAATTGATTGGGTTATAAAACCAATTAAGAAAGCAATTATGAAACTTAATCTAAAAGAAAAGGTTTCTCCGACCACTTAAACTACTTAAATGTATAAACACATTGATTGTTTACTTAAATATTTTTATGTTTTTTATTACTAGAATAATTTATTATTGTAACAATTTGACAGCTATCGCGGAACAAATATCCAGGTATACTTCGGACATTTCAAATGGCCAAGCTAAAACAGAATCTTACTTCACTCGGTAAGTTAACTACTTTGATGATTTAACTGAAATAACCAACGGGTTTTAAATAAAGCAAGGCTATAATTTCACTACCGAATATAAAAGTGTGTTGTCCAATTTAAAAAAAAATTCTCAATCAGTGAACAGTAATTTTCGAAGCAACACCTGTTTATAGAATATGTACAATTGCAATGAAAACGTTATGACTACATGACATAATTTAATATAGCTTTAATATATATAAGAAAGACAAGATAGTATTTGATTAGCGTTTGTGAGAGTGGAGAACTTCGTTCCTTAGACTTGTCTTCTCCTATTTGGTCCTCAAATGTAATAAAATGGGAGTATGTTAAATGTACCGAGGAGAAAGAGGACGGGAAAATGGCTGGATGTTCTTGCCGTAGCTTCATATGTCTTATAATCTACCTCAAGACTAGGACAGGCACAACAACCAGGTGAAAGGGTTAACCAACATTTTCCCCCTACAATGATAAATTTTTCGGCCATTCTGGGAATTAAACCCTAGACCCTTATTTCAGTAGACATACACGCCACCGACTGAGTCAAGGTGTTGAATACTACATAGAAATATATACTTATTTAATAAATCAACTATATTTAATAATTTTAGTTGATTTAATTTCAATTTGATCATGCCCATACACTTTTGTATAATAGGCTATTTTATGTATCGTAATTATTTTAATACTACGAAAGTTTTAAAATAATAATGAGCTCGTACATAATTCATTAATCATATAGCTTGATTAAACTGAACGTTCTAACAAAATTTTTGTTTTATTTGTCTAAAATAGCATTCAACGGCATTTTCTCAAAATAGTTATAAAAATAGTAATAACCTACATTTTCTAGTGTTTACAGGATTAATAATATTTCGTTTATATCGTGCTTGTGTTTATTTAATATTTGATGTATGTAATAAGTTTCCTTCTACACCCTAAGCAATTGTATAATATTTGACACCAGAAGCTTGATTTAATGATTAGTGTTTCTTTAACCTTACCATATCAAATTTAGTATCATGAGTAAGTTAGTAATGAAGCTCAAGAATTATATATTATGATTATTATATTATTTGTATGCTTTTTTGTGTATATTATCAACTGTTGCCTAATATTATCATACATGTGGTTAATTTTAAGAAAATATTTAATGTAAATTAAAAAATTATATCATTATTCTATTAATTGACAACTCATTTTTAATCATTATTTTCGAACATTTGAACTAATTTTAAAAACTAAAAAGTATTTGATTTAAATCTTCTACTAAAGAACAGTTGTTTAATTATCTATAGAACTAATTTTATATAATATTTGAATAGTTTCATCCAGCGCTGTCAAACATTTCTAATTATTAGTTAATAATGTAACCTTAATTTATATTTTAATTCCAATGTGTATGTATAGTTAGAAAATTAATAGTATTTATAAACCATCCATACAATATAAATAACCCAAAATATGTATTTTCCAGTCACCACGTCATAGAAAATTACTAAACTGAACAGTTTTAATAGTTACACATTTGACCAAAATATATTGCATGGCAAATGAATTTGGGTGATTTTATTTCTCTAAAACATCTCAAATACAAATTACAAATTAAATTGCTATTTTTTTATTACATTTTAACCTATCTTTGGAAACTTGTTTTATAAAATTAGACTTAAACATTATTGTATTCACACATAACACTTAATGTGTGGTATCTTTAAATAATTAACTAGTAAATAAGTGACTTATTTGTCTTGTATGCACAGAAAGCTTAGTTTAACTAGTAACCATAAGCGACTTATTATTTTAATAACTGAATAATATATTCACAAATACTAGTAATTTTCAATGTTCACAAAAATATTGAAATAAATTACTAGTTTGGAATCAGTACCATTCCTAATTTTATTAAAAATGTTAGGGTTGGGCAAAATAATGTGAACGCCAGGATGTTACAGGGGCCGATTTATTTGTGTTGGATACACTCAAAGCCAGGTTGTCATTCTCTTGGGTTTTTCTTATATTTATTTTTACTTTCTTAAGTTGTATGTCAGTGTATTACAGTTTGTTTTAAGTGCTGGTTGGTACGAGAGGTCGGTAAAATGGGAGACATGTCAAACTTCTAAAGAGGGCAAATTGTTAATGCCGGTGCATCTGTAACCATAGCAGAGAAATTATGTAATGATTCAAGAGCAACATTCTCCATAGTTATGACTGCATTAACAAATCATGGCAAAACGTCTTCAGGAAAGAATAGTGGTGATTGTGAATGAAACTATAAAACGAATGACCAGCACCAAATAACATTAACGAGGATTGTGTCCAAACAACGCAGAGCTACAGCAGAAAAATTTTCAGCAGAGCTGAAGCTTTACATAGAAGCCTCTGTTTCCACCAGAATGGTCCACAAAGAAATGCACAAATATAACTTACATGGTAGATCTACAATTGCGACACTTTTTAATCACAACAAACAAGATTAAATTGAGGGGGGAAATTATGCCAAAATCATTAAACAGTTTATTTTTTGTTTGAAAAGTACCAAGACAATCTTCGACATTTTTCCTGGTAGTTATAATCAACCAGTGCCATGACGTGGAATTTTCCCAGTGGGAAGAAAGTTAGTTGAAATTATTGTACCTGTAGATTATTCTCATCAATCAGTAGGAAGCTTATTGGTCAGGTATTAACAGAAATACAACCATGTTAGGTAACATGTAGAGTAGAACCTATGTATGATTAGTCAAATGGGGTTAGAGTGGGAGAAAACATGTGATAGATTCATTTCTAACTAATTCTGCTGACTCTAGCAAAACTACATGCCATGCCACCGAGGTACCTGACGTATATTATAGAACCACTATGGGGAGTTTTGAAGAGCAGAATGAAAAGTAGAAACTTTCCTCCAACATTGATGAAACAATTTGCAGAGGTTTTGGTGGAATAATGATGTAACATCCCACTTGAGATTGATCAAAAGTTTTATGAATCAATTCCAAGATGGAATAAATCTTTCTTAAAGGTAAATGATGGGCCAGCACCTTAGTAAAAAGATACGTAAACTATTTCCCTGGTGTTTACATTATTTTGTCCAACCACTGTATATGTTTATAAATAATACTTGAACAAAGGACAGTTCAATACAATTTAGTGGTATGAGTAAGACTGGGATAATCTTAAAGTGTAATTTTCCACAAATGCATGAATATATAAATGATTTTATTGTGATGATTTAAAAAATGATCCTATAATTGTAATAAAATAAACACTAATGATTTACTATTCCCTTTCAGTCAACCACGCTCCATCATTTTCTTTAAACTTATTGTACTTTAATTATTTTACACTATTTGTTTAGTTTTTATAAATTCATATTTTGTTTATGACGTTAATGGTCAAACACACACACACACACACATACATATTATAATAATCTATGATAATTTCTGGTGCAGTTATATTTACTTCTTCACTAACGGTTTTATGCGTTTTGCTATGAGGATTTTTGGTAAGAACAGCTATCTTGCTTGCCCACATTTAAAACTATTTTTATTTCCTATAGTATTAACTTATTTCTTTAAATGTATTAGAAAAGAGAACATAACAATTAAACAAAGATATCCTGATAAATATGGGTTCATATAATGATTCGTTATAATAATAATTCATTCAGTTCATAAAATGGGTTCATATAGTTATTTGGTTTTAATGCATTAAAATCAATTTTGTTATAATTCATCTATATTTTGATTAATTTAATGTTTTAATAATTTGCCAATTATTCGTAAACTTTTTAATTATAAAGTATGTACCTATCCTAGTAAAAGAGCCTTTTCATTAATAATGTTATAAAATTAACATGAATATATTCGAATATGAAGGAATTTCACTATAAATTTATGTAGAATGTACCAAACATAGCACAAAATTACTTTCGGATATAATTATATCAGTTGTTATTTTGTTCAATAAAAACAAACTTAAATCTCTTTAAAAAATATCAAAGAAACATAATTAGATGTTCATATTAATTATCAATGAACATTTTGAGTGTTTATTTACTTGAGTTTTACAGGTTTTTGGCGAGAAGGATATTTACAGATTTTTAGAAGAGCGGTACAATTAGAACCCACTGAACTATAACATTCCATTAGTTTAGCGAGTATCGTCTCCGAATACATAATTAAGAGCTAAGCGTCAGATTATCTTTCACAGTGATGAATTGATAGCTAAAAATGTTAATGATGAGCTTGTTTTAGAATCAAATAATTTGTTTATCTTTTAATTGAATAATTAATCAGTTTGTTTGAAATATTTTTTTTAAATACTACAAATAAAAACACTATGTTAATTTAAAATTTTTGCTGTATTAAAATTTTAAAATGATGTTCAAGATTACATAATTAAGTTTATATAATTTTAGTAAAAGGAATTTATAATTAAATGTCCTTAATATTAATGGACATTACTTAATTGAATTGATTGCTTATTATGATGGTGAAAAATACTACATAATTATTATTAATGAGACAGAAACACTCACTTCGTTGAGTAATTTACATTGTCTAAGGCGTCACTACCGCAATCGACTATTCTGCCAATGTTGAGGAGATCGGAGTTCGATCATGTTCGTATGTATTAAGGTTAGTTTCCCTATAAGGTTTCCAAATCTACCACCACTCAAATTCAAATATTATTCCTATGAATTCAATTTTTCTCATCCTTACATTAGTATAACCCGAAAGGATACTAAGACGTGGACAAAAAACAACAACTCAGAAACACTGTCTCTTACTGATCGCATTATTTTGTCAGATATAATTTCAAATTAACAATTTTGAAATTATTGCAAGGAACACTACTTGATAAAGTCTTAAAAAGCAGACGAATTAAATTATAGCTTACCTGATTACTTGCCGAATTGCACACCCACACAACTGCCACCAAATGTGCAGTATTAAAGCAAGTCCAAAAAATCAAGTCTCCACAAATTAATTGATTACTGTCTGTCAAAGAAACAGTGAATATAAATGCTTTATATAATAACCCTATAAATTTAATTGCGACAAACATAAGGATTTCTAAAGAAAGTATTTTATTGGTAGTTTGGGCACTGTCACATATTTCGTTGTACATTTTACGTAGTCTTATTACTTCCTCTGTGGATAGGTTGACTTCATTCTGGACATCAGATGTTTTGGTAACCTGTTGAATTTTGCTATTCCCTCGTTTATTTTTTTAAATTTCTGTATAAATTATTTAATGGGATCAATTTCACTGTAAACTTATTAGTTTCTAAATTCAAGTTGAAATATTTCCCACAAATAAGATTAGCTAAACAGAAAAATTTAAATGAACTGCACGTAATGTCATTAATTTAGTTCCAAGTATTATCTCGCAGTGGTTCAGTTTGTCCAAAATATCATCACCTAAATGTGGTTTGAAGATAAAAAATATTTCTTGCAAAATAATTACAGTACACATTCCAAGAACTAAAATACAAAAGGATTTAGTACAGAAACATGAAGAGCTGTCATGTTTGCAATCATAAGTATAAATGTGATAAATCAACCCATCCATACGTCGCCCATATACAAAATTTGAGAAGTGAATATATACATTTGCCACCACATAAGTAGATGTGTAAATTGATTCAAAATTGTATGTCAGAGTTTTGTCAGTCAAACACATATAGTATACCCCACTATACACTTCAAACTATAGTAAACACAGTATCACATACATATATAAAGAAAAACCTTGCGCTTAACTTTTGTATTTCTTGAGATTTATTTTTCTATCGTATAAATAACAACACCGAATAATCTTGAAATATAAACTAAAGGTATCATTGCTGTGAAAATATCTGGTGTTTCCTTGATTTTCTAAGAAATATTATTGCTTAGTGAATTCAATTAAAGTGAAAAACTTACATTTTTAGACAACTAACCGTTATAATGAATAAAATATGTCTGTTCCAATTTAGAAAATGGTTTTGATAATTAACATCATTTTCATTAACACTAAATGCATTGTTATAATTTTATCCATCGTAAGACTGATAATTAACTCTTAAATATGTATGTAATGTATAAAACCAAAATTTGGATATTTTTTGAAATAATAACATGTTTATGACTATACAACTATTAAGTTTAAGTAATTAATTAAATCTATTTTAAAATAAAAAGTGTTTAATTGTCATTAGTCAACATTAAAAAAGTGTTCATACCTTTAAGACATGAGTGGCTGATTCTAAAGAAAATAGATATGTTTATTCCAAAAATGTCAATAATTTTTCTTCCCCCCGTCTAAATAAAAATATATACTTAAATTTAAAATGTCAATGGACTACCAATTTTTATCAACATAATATTAATTAGTCTATACATATTGTATTCAATATTCATAAATAAACTTTTTCGTGTTAAAATAAAACATTTACATTAATTATACTACCCTATAGGTAATATGTGCATTCTATCTAACTAAAATTATTGCCCCTGATATTTATTTATATTAGTACGTTTTGCATTCCCTCTTATAAAACCACAAGTTATCTTCCATCATTGCGGTAATAGCTCTCTTACGTCATACATATGTCCTGATGAAAGCGTTACTCTTGAGTATCTCACACAGATTCTAACTTTAAAAAAAATGAAAGTAGAAAATTAATTTTCACAGACAATCAGCAGCCCATAATGTATATTATTATAAGAAAAGTTAACAACAGAAATGAAAAATTGTCTTATTTCTTGTTTGCAAGAAATTCATGCACAACTGATCCAAACGAAAGCCAAGATGTCACTTCAGTGTCCTGTAGCTTGGCAACAATCTAATAATATTTTTTTGGGAACCAAGGACGATTCTTTAAGTTTATCATCTGTTATATTGATAAAAACTCCCGCAAAATATATTGAGTCAATTTTCTCTTTTTTATTTTAGGCGTTCATTAATTTCTTTATTTAACCAGCTTAATATAAAGGTGGAAGATAAATTTTCTGGTTCAACCAGTGGAACATATTAATTCTCCTTGATAAATATTCAATTCATTTACCCTATTGTTACATAATAAAATTAATTGTTGCTTCCTGAACAAAGAGAGAGAAAAACAGCTTTTGTGAAAGCTTGTTGTAAGCCTGCAAATTTTCTAATAATCTTAAAATCACTACAGACAATCCAAGAGTAGTCTTGGTATTATAATCCACACAGAATATTCAACATATATTAATAATTGGTTTCTTTTAAGTCAGTGACATGAATTACGTGAATTGATAAGTATTTATTCCCACTCTTAATTAGAGCTGCTTTCCAACTTAATTTTAACGCTTCGATAAATAAGATACATCATTTATTAAGACCATTTTAAATGCCTAATTCCTTTATAAGGCCAGTAAATTCTTCTCCATAATTTCCTCCATAGTGAAATACACTCCAATGTGTTGTTGTTGATACAATGTTATTTAATTCAAGTTTCAAGTAATTTTCATTGCTGAAACCGTGAACCAATAATTTAAGATCCTTGGTTAACTTTATGTCATGAACTGAAATAAGCTATTCAAATATTTTTGATTAGTTAAATTTAGCGTCTCATTAGTTTCCGAATGATAATCCAAATCCTTAGAAGTGGATGGCTTAGTAGAGTTTGCAGCACATTCATCTGCACAATGTTCATAACGGATTCCTTCACCCCATCCATTTGGGGGGATTGGAACTTGCAGGTCTTCTATATGTGGAGCCGGGTGACCTGGTGGTCTAGGAGTAAGGTGTCGGACTTCTATGCTGGCGGCCGGGGTTCAATCCTCGGTCCCGGCACAGATTTATCTGATTTCCAAACCCTTCCTTCACCTCTGACAAGACATCTTGTGAATGTGGGGAATGCCAGGCCGCCACCGTGGTTCGGATCCCACGTTAAACTGTAGGTCCTCCACTTCATCTCACAATCACCCTACCATTACACATTAGCGTAAGTGCGTATAACCCGAACGGGTAGTAAGACGCGGTGCTAATAATAATAATATGTGGAGCCGTCCTTATTGCAGAAAATATGTTAGAATAGTTGAAACTGTGATTGTCTTTTTTTTGTATCCCTGATATTTTTGTCACACAGAAATGGAAATAATAAACTTGGTTACGTGGCTCTCGCCATACCATAGATTCATCTAAAGTAATATTTTTTTAGTTTCTCAGTTAGCCACATAATAAGTTGAGTTGTGCAGCTAATAAATCTGATATTTGGAGTCCAGTTTTCATCTTTTAGCCATTATCGCAATAAAAAAACATTTAAAATTGCTGAAGTTTTGCTTGCTTAGATTTTTAGTGGTAAGCCTATCACACAGATAGCAGTAATTTTCAGCGTGGATAAAACACTTCATTTTATTCAGCGTTAGCAATACGTTGGTAGTAAAACCAGAAGATAAAAATACTCTCCATATAAATTCAGATCAACCACTCACGCTAAAGCTGTCTCTCTGTAACTGAAAGATATAATGTATGAGCATAAATGCAGTAAAACAACGGCTCTCCATACACATTAATGCCATCTTTTGGCAAATGCGAAAACTACATGGTAATGAATCTAGTCACTGTTATGTTTTATTATAATTTAATTATTTGTTTACTTGTAACAACTACACTGTAGGTCACATGACAGATCAAGATCCTTATCCTTCCACTGAAACGAAGTAAGATACACACATTACGGGTGAACACGAAAACATTTACATACCAAATCTATGACGTAATCTGAAATTTTTAAATTCATTTCCAAGACACACAAAAAAAATGTACTAATAACAGCTAACATTTATTCTGGAGGTAATAATCATGTTTACTAGTGGTGTATGGATTTCATACAGCTGTAGAGCAGTGTAGTAGACATTTACTAATACTGTGACTGTTTTTAATATAAATAATTGGTGTATTAATTTAAGTGGAAAGTAACCTAAGTGTTGATAGCAGACCTCAAAAACACAAAGTGTATAAGAACTTATATTCTGTACTTGATGTTTCCCGAGATAAGGCCTTCCTAGTTTCTGTTGGAATTGTTATTAGCCCTAGGGTCGAACCTCTTGTAAGTTACGTATCATTGCTGATACTGAGGCGGATATGTGTAGCTATAGGGGTGTATCAAATAGGGCTATTAACAAATTTAGAAGAAACTTTTAAGGTATTATCTTTGGAACCATCGAACGTAGGAAAAAATGTTCAAATGCACTATGTTGTTTTAAGTTCTTAAACCCGAGTTAATTCCCACTTAAATTGACCCAACCTGTATTTAATACATTAATTACTTAATCTATGTAATTTAAAACTAGAAATTTTACTGACACACTTATAAAATTACACCCTCTATCTTTATTTTGATCTAGGTCTATCCAGTCAACCTCATTACATCCTCTATCTCTCTTGAGCAAGTTATTTTAAGTCCACCTCACTACACACTATACCTATCTCAATCTACTTCTACCCAGTTCATTTCATTACACCCTAGCCCTATCTTAAACTAGTTCCATCCAGTCCACCTCATTACACCATATCTCTTTCAGGTTAAATTTATTTTATCTTCCCATTTGTCACTAGGTATTCCCAATAGTCTCTTCCCATTTGGTTTTCCAGTCAATAACCTGAGCAAGGTTCTAGATTCTCCTATTCACCCTGCATTTCCTGCTCACCATTTTCTAAGTGATTTGATTATATTAACTATGTCTTTTGATGAGTACAGGGTATGTATGTCTTCATTATGTAACCTACTTTACTATACATATTAGTGAGCTAAATATCTAGCCAACATAGCTAAACAATTAATTAAATTATTTAGATAAGACGCCTTTAATTATTTGAACAAAGGAATGAAATTCAAATTGAAATAAAGATTTATTTAGGTAGGTTCTCTCATAGTTACATAAAAAATATTATTTAGTAATGGATAATTATTTAGTAATCTATTTAATGTTTTACTAAATTGAGTGCATCTTAATTAACTCATTATCAACAATAATAGTATATTAATGTATAAGTTTACATTATGGTTCTTCTTTAAGACATAATGATATGACAACTAAGAACATTATTTTATTATTTAGTGCACCTGATGTAATAACTATGACACAAATAATAAGTTATAAAACATAGATTAATAATTAAGGATAAAATATTTTGATTTATACAACATTTTGTGTCGTTCTCAATAGCCAAATATTAATATATTATTAAAGTCTTACCACCCGTTTGGGCATTGCGAACATTTACATCAAAGGGGTAAAGAGGAAATGTATAAGATTTAGAGGAAAGTTAAATTCATTTGCGTGAAAGTACATTTACAAATAATTTAAGAGACCCTATTAAACCAATATTATAAATACGTTTCCTAGTAAAAAGATAAAACAATTTGACGTGTTTACTTATATAGCCACTGGTGCGTAAGACATCGATTATTGATTGTTATAAATGTTGGATCATCTGTCTTTAAATATTTTTTTTACAACTACGATTCAAAAAAACAAAAATTAGCACTCCTCAAAACATTATAAAATTTAATCAACCTAATGTGTTTATATTTATCCTATTAACTTTTAAAAACAATTAATTTATTTAAGTGGAAAGTCGACAGGAACAATGTTTTATGAAAATATTAATCATACTAAAAACCCTAAACTTAATTGATTAACTACACAAAAAGAAGTGTTATTCAATCATAAAAAAAACTTTGTTCTTCCACATCTAATATATAACATTTGGAAAAATCAATAACTCTAGACATCACATGTCATTCAGGTATGCTACTCATTATTATATCAACTTTGCTTATATTTGAGAAATTATAGCTATATAATCTGACTAATCATAGATATAGTTTTAAATTAGGATAGCTATAGATGGGGTTTGCACATGAGTAGCAAATCTGTAATCCTAATACACATAAATTGGTATCTTATACAAGTTATAAATATTATTAAAGATAGACAATATACAAATATATCGTTCATAATTTTACTAAACTATTATTACTGTTCCAATAATATAAAATATAAAGTGTACAATTAATTATATTTTTCAGCATGGTGATTATTTCTTTTAACAAAAGTTCTCTATGCACTATAAAAATAAATTTGATTCCGGGGACGGAAGAGTTTAATCTCAAAACTGGTTTGGGTATAGGCCTACTAAGGGTGGATATTCATAAATCATTTCCTCTTTTCCTCCATGTAAGTTTAAATAAATTTATTTTAAACTATACCTTCCTCAACTCATCCCTATAAAATTAGTGTAAATATGCAGATACGCCATAAGGGTTGAAAGAAACGGTGAACTAAGACAATTAATGCACATTAAATTTAGATTAACATTTGTTTTATATAGATGTTGTCCTCAAATATTCATAAAAATATTTATCTTTTTAAATGACACACACACACACGAGATATAATTTTCGATGTTCCAAAACTGAATATTCATGTACAATAAAATACCAAATCAATTTTACTACTGGTAAAGTAATTATAATACAAACCAAACCAATATTTAATGAAAACATCTGTTTGTATGGACAGAGATAAATTGATAATGTATTGTTAAAAGTGTATATTTTATTTATCAATAAGTCATTACTTTACTTATAAACAAATCTTGAGAAGTAAATAGATATATTTGCAAAGAAATACCCCCTGGTTATATATAATAAGTCCAGGCATAGTTGATGTTTTATTATTGAGTGACATAAAGTACGAAGTTGCCCAAAGCCAAAATCTAATAGTACTTATTGTTCTGTTTTTTCCAACATATCCAAAGGAGAATTTTTTTGCAGTATTTTCAGACTTTGAATTCCTCTTGAAGAAACTCAATAATAGTTCATTATAATAGTTTCAGAGTGTTATTGATTTACTGTATTTATGAGTTTTCACGATCGTAATATACCAAATATTGTGATTACACGCCTAAGTTTTGAGATTGTATTTCAAAACACAGCCTACAAGTAAATTTTAAGAAAGTCTAATGGTATATATTTGATTCATAAATTGGTCCATGAAGTTTAGGTTTCAATGACAACAAACTTCTATGGCATCCATCATGTTTGTTTCACTCTTTTCGTTCAGATAAATATTCATCCATTTTTTCATCTTAGCCAAGATTGTTACTTGTAAATTACTTTAGGAAACTAGTTTCAAAAGTCCTGAGGTGAGATTATATTTTCTTCACTATCGCCCACCAAAGAATTGTCTACATTGGGTGTCCCATTTGATTTTCTTGAAGATAAGTAAAACTGGATCAAGATAATTAAGTAGGTAGTCACTGCTCCAACAATCTGAAAAATAATCGAATACAATATTTAAATTAAATAAAAAATATGTGAGAAATAAGTATTTAAGGCAGTGAACAATTCTACCACATTACTATTTACGCTAAACAAATGTTTATAACCTCTAAACACCCTTATTCTTTATATTATTTATAACTTTTATACTTTAAATATGATTTCAAACTATTCTTAATAGTCGCCTATCATCATAGCTTTAATAAAATATTATTAAGAGCCCCGTTGTACTTTGATATAAAATGTTTTAAATGTCCAATTATTTCTTCATATTATATTATTTTCACGAGATTGTCGGACCAAAAGATTGTAAGATTATTAGTTTAGCGGAGAACCCCCACAAATTTTTAACAAAGCATTTATTACTAACATCCTTAAATTTGATGGTAGTTATTATTTAATAGCTTTGTAAAGTTTTATTCTATTGAAATTATGGTTGTTTGTTTCAACAAAATAAATATGATTTTGTGTATTCAACCATAGAAAAGATATAAGCTATTTAATTTCAACTTTTAAAAATAATACATATGATCTAGCTCCCATGATCAGACTCAAAATATTTTTCCAAAAAGTTTTTTTTTATTTATTTTTTACAAATTTAGTATCTCGGGAATTTCCTGTCTAGTTAATAATTTCATTTATAAATCATCCCTGGAAGAAATAATGTCAATATTTGCTGTGTTACATACGTATATGTAGAATATTTTAATTTACTGGTAATTGTAGTATTTTAATATATGTTTTATTATTCAAAATATATGTAAACACAATTTTCAAATTAATAGAAAAATTATATTTTTTCTGGTATTTACGTTAAATGTAAAATTATTGTAAGTATTTAATTTTCCTTGACTTGAAATACTACACCTGCCATGATTACTTGATATAAATTAGTTTTATTTGTAAAGTATTTCATGTATAAGATCAAAATAAAACCACAGTTGTAATCATATTTAATATATATTTTTCACCGTGGTTCGGATTCCACGTTAAACTGTAGGTCCTTCATTTCATCTCACTATCACCTTACCATTACACATTAGCGTAAGTGCGTATAACCCGAACGGGTAGTAAGACGCGGTGCTAATAATAATAATAATAATAATAATAATAATATATATTTTTCAATAAGTGCGAAATTGTTTTTTTGTTAGAATTATTTTGGGTGGTTATTACATTCTTCTTAAAAATTTGAATAACCTTGTGCATGTGAATAATTTTTTATATCACTTCTGTTGTATGTTTAAAAAATTTGCAAAAATTTGATATCAGAAACATGTCATCTGTCAATATTATTTTTTTATAAACGCAAGTTCATGGTTGTATATTATGTCGTGGGTTCTTGGGAAGTTTAAATTTTTAGTTAGTGTTGTGTGGGGCGGTATATATTGCGAGTGTACTTGTCAAACTTTATCCTTTCTAATATTTTTTATGGATATATCTTTAGTTCATTAAAATATATTGTTCATATATTGAGATGGATTATGGAAAAGTTCGTCCAGGAAAGTTGTGCCTTCCTAGAAAAAAAGGGGAAAATTCTTCCCCTCCTATCAATCATCACACCATTATTGAGACAAATGTGCCCCACACACTGTTTCACACACTTACAAAACAAGTACGCCCAAGGACCTAACAAAGTGTTTGAAGTGTCTAGCCTGGATTCAAAAAGCTGAGTAAAATGTTGTCAATAATTAGTTTGGTAACTTAAATTTATACGTTCACATCAAATGCTTGCAGATACACACTAATCTTTATTTAATTAAAAATCCTAACCTAGCCTAGCCTAACCTAACCTAACCTAACCGAAACAACAGGCAAAGAGACTGGTGCGATGAATCGATGTACTTTGGCCTCCCGAAAGCCTTATGATGTGCGATGAGTCGATTAGAAATACTCACCATACTAATCAAAAGGATGCGATGAACTGATCCACGCCAGTGGAAATGGTGAGGTCGTGAGGAAAGTTAGAAAAGTGCGTCCACACGACCTTGTTAAAATTATTTAGGTGAGATAGAAAAGGTCGTGTGGGTACAATTTTCCCACCTATTAGTGTGATGATTTATGAGAGGGCGCAGTTTTCCTGACACCATTTAGTAGACTAGCACAAGGATCACTATTATCTTACAGTTAACGTCATGTAACGTTCACTTAATAATCACATAGAGTAAAGAGATTGATCATGACTCATCGCAAGAATTAATGTATTGTTAACAGGAGTGAAATACAAATAATGTGCTCTATTTGAAAGCATACTGTTATTAAAACATATTATTTTCGGTTGAATGGCTGACTAAGATTGTAGTGAAAACTTATATTAAAGATTCAAACTAAATTTTATGTATGGGGATATGGTAGTTTGAGATATTTTGTAAACCATACCATAAAAGTGTTCTGCACTATGCAAATGAACAAATCAAATACTAGAAAAACACTGTTAACGTTGTTTTCAAAACAGCTTCGGTGTTCGATTGACTTAATGCATCGCTCTAGAAATTGATTTAACTGTAACTGACGGAAATCTCGGGGTTCGAATCACAGTCGAATGTGTTTAGGGTGTTTTTCCTCAATGGTTTTCCACTTTCCATCCATGAGCTCATTCTCGATTCAATTACTTTAATCCATAGCCCACTTGCTTGAATATTTCTTATACTCATAACTTTACTAACGGATCATGAAAGTTATCCGATGGAAAATATTTACCTTAGGTTTACTTCGCATTGACATTTAGTTAAGTGCCTCGTGATGGTTTCCATTTTAAATAAAAACTTGTTGGCAGATTTAATATTACGCCATATTAAACTAAGTTAATTATTGTCATCCCACCGTAGTTTTATAAGGCAGATATATGTTCTAATTTAAAGGAGTTTCATTTATTTAGCTGAGAACATTTTAAAATCATGATTAATTTTTAGAGTTATGTAATATGAAAACATTGGGGAAAATATTATATTTGAGTTAATGTAAAAAGGGCAATAATATGTAATTAGTAAATAAAAATATATCAATTTTAGTTGTCTCACCAATGTGACATTTAAAAAACTTGTAACATAATTGCTCTTTTAATAAAATATTAACTTTAATTACACGATGAGCTCATACATTATTTTTACCTTACAATTAAATACATGTTTATCAGAATTTTACCAAATAAAAGAGATTAATTCTAAACCTATAAAGGCAGATTATGATAAGGTGATAACGCTTCGGTGCTCACTAATACATGGGCATAAATATCGTATTGTCTGATTTGCGGGTACGGTATTTGTATCCCACATGAGTATATTGAGCTATTTTCCTAATTGGTGTCTCGCTATTTCTCTACAAATGAGTGGATACACTTTTTCTGAAATCCATTGCTCCAGATTCTTCATCCCATTAATGTAAATATTCCGAGAGACCTGATATGAAATGAGACTTAGAGCGCTGGAAAATGAATGGTTTATATATGTTCATTGTGGTCTAATGACCGTAACTCCTGACTACAGATCTAAAGATCCAGACTTTGATACCCGGTGCGTCCAGACTTTCTGTGAATATGGGGGTCTAAAACTGGTTCAACTCAACATTGTAAAGACAAAGCTTATTGAATGAAACAAAAGTAACGACCTTGGTCCAGAAAACTTGAGATTAATGGCCTTAACGTTCAATATGATTTCCACATGGCACCATATACTTGGTATTATCATCGCCAAAAGATGGCGGCTTCTATATCAGTTTGAGTAGATTACGGATTGATACAAAAGAGTTTGTAGTTTGTTTATGACCATGGACAGGACTTAATGATAATAGATAGATAAGGGGGTCACGGTTCTCTGCCGTAAGGATCCGGCCTGATGTACGTTGGCTGGACACGATCTGGACCCACGAATGTTTCATATAAACGAGCACTAGACTGTCTTTGCCACCTTCCGGTACTGACAGATCTCTAAGAATCCTGTAGTGACGCCTCCACGGGGCAGCCCCTGGGCAATGTAGAGGACGCTGGAGTCCGGTATAGCTAACACCCCGATAAGGTCATCTGTGTGTGAGGAGCGAGGATCCTCGACATTCACTAAGTGGTTTGTAGTGCGTACTCGTGTAGCGGGGATAGCTGGTCAGGGCAACTCCACGAGGTCCCCGCTGGGCAACTCCGGGCAGTCGGTTCCAAGACTGCTACTTGAGGGTGCGGCAGCAAAGTTTGGGTGATTAGAGAAAGTTCTGGGGCATGAAAACGAAGGTTTGTAGAGACGACTGTTCGGAGGCTGAGCTCCTGACATCCTCGTGTTTGGGCGATCACTAGGAGGAGCCAACTCCTCCTTCTATCTGGTCCTAGTGGAGGGGGGGTTTTCCCAAGTAACCAAGGCAGGGTGGAATGGGAGGGCTGGTACTGGTTTTTAAGGGTGCCGGAGTACCCGGAATGGCAATCGTGGATCTCGGTCCACGTCCGGCGAAGAGGTTCCGTTCCCCAATGGGTATCAGTGGTTGCAATTACGGGGGGCCTCTGAGCCCAGGTACATTGTAGTTAGGAAGCACTTCGTGGGGTCTCCTTGGAGATTTAGTTGGATACGAATAGGTAGATCAATAAATAGTGCAATTATCTTTTAAAAAAAATGTATATAGACTTCTGTTTAAGGGCTATTTTAAAATATATATTTGAATTTAGTATTATTTAAAGACATATTAAAATTATATTTTCATATTGGTTGTCAATAAACAATAATAATAAAATGTTATTATGGATTACTTTCGCTAAAACGTAGTTAAAATATTGTTATAACTGGCGTTGAGAAGTGAGGATATTATTTAATTACACTTAACTTATTTTTCAACCACAAGAAATCTATCCAAATATAACTAACCTAATAGGAGTATGCATAAGGAAGGTATAATTTAAATTAGATAAACGCACATTTGTATGGGAAGAATAGTAATATAATATTAGGGAAAATAAAAACTCCTGCTTAGGCATGAACCTCAAACTCTATATCACAGGAAAATGAGAGGAGATGAGTAAGATACGTTAACCTAAGTAGTCACCAAAGTGTATGAATAGAACTAACTAACTAACCTTGGTGCTAAAATGCACTGTATTATTATAGAGAAACGAAACACAAGCCAACATAACAAGTTATTGTTATAAAGAAATAACCATACTGTATGCAGAAGAGTGAAGTCCAAAACAAAGAACCCGCAGGCAGNGGAAGAGCGGGAGTGAGACAAATGTCGAACAAACCTTAGACTTATTTGAATTAACTTATTGATGACAAAAAAATGGGAGTAAGATTTATGAACATAACAAGATCTACAAAGGCTCGCATTCATTTGTTTCTTTACTACTTTTTTTTTTAACATTGCGTCTTACTACACTTTTGGGCATTAAGATCCCTTTCATTTTAATTAGAAAATATAAATCTAATAGTCTATATTACTAAAAGGAATATTTTGTGTCAAACTTGAGACCATCATTTTAAAATATAAAATTAATTTTTAAATTAATTAAAAACTTCGTTGGAAAAATTAAATGAAGGTTTTTTTTTATGTCTGTTTGAAGCAGAGAAAAGTGATGACAGTGTTAACTAAGTAATCTATTTGCGTGATTACCCAGGGCAACTCTGGGTGCTTCTACCTGTGTTACGTAACATATATGCATACAAACATATATATATATACATACACAAACATATACACACACATACAAACATATATAACACATACACACACATACACACATACATACACAAACATATATACACACACATACAAACATATATAACACAAACACATACACACATACATACACAAACTTATATACACACACATACAAACATATATAACACAAACATATATACACACACATACAAACATATGTAACACATACACATACATACACACATACATACACAAACACATACACACATACATACACAAACTTATATACACACACATACAAACATATATAACACATACACACACATACACACATACATACATACATACATACATACATACCTACATACATATACATACCTACATACATATATACATACATACATACATACATACATACATACATACATACATACATACATACACTAACTTCCTCAACACTTCCCCATCCTTGCATACTCCCTTCGCTTCAACATCCATACAGAGATTCATGCAAGCTCTCTTATTTTTAAAATACTTAATGTCTTTCTTTCTCAAACATTCGTTTACAAAATTTAACCACGTCTTACGTGACTAAACCCTTCCTTTTGTCCCCCACAATGTAACTTCATATATTTTCTTCGTCACTCGATCCATACTCATCCTTTCAACATGCCTAAACCTAACGTGTTACTTTGATGTTACACAAAAGTCACATAAATAGTTTAATCAGAAAAAATAAATTAATTCTGGACTTGAATAATTCTGCCTCAATGTCTGGTTGAAGACTGATTATTGGGATCTGGGTGTGACCACGATCTAATAACCCTAGCGAGCTAAGGTTTTAGATATGACTAGTATGATTTAGTGTTCTCTATTTATTTAGCATGAATGATAGAATATTCCATTAATATTTTTAAAAGACAAATAACAACTATATTTGTTTGAAAGTTTATAAATGAAATTAAATCGTTTTAATTAGAGCTATTATATACTTTCATGATATTGTCTCTTTAGACCATCCATGATTATTTTTTTTTTTAGTAAAATACAGATTTATCTTCTCTTTTGTGAACGCAAACTACAAACGCAATACACAGAAGTAATTTATACAAACAACAGGCAAGATTCCAACATTAGCATCTAATTTATGTGAGACCTTTCTATGAGATAAGTTTTATTTAATAAAAAAATGTTTTAGTAAATTTATTAAGAATTATAATTTGAAACATATAACCACAGTGCCATGATTTAAATGAGATATCTGGGAGCTTTCAAAAACTACAATTACCGTGTCGTTAATTAATTTCTGCAAGAACCCATCACTTTCTTAATTATATACTTTATGGTATTAAGAACTCGAAAGTTCATAGCCGGCCACAATTACTAGTGTAGGCCACCCCTCCTTTGCGCAAGTTCTATCCAGTCCACCTCATTACAACCTATACCTATTTTAAGCTAGTTTTATCATGTCTAACTCATTACATCCTATCTTTCTCAGGTCAAGTCTAATGTTATCTTTCCATCTGCATCTAGGTCTTCACAATGGTAGCTTTCCATTTGATTTGCCTATTGTTACCTTGAACACAGTTCTAGATTCTCCCATTCACGCTGCATATCCTGCCCACCTCAATTCACGAGATGTGACTATCTTAACAATATCTTGTTTTCAGTACAGTTTATATGACTCATCATTATTTAACATCCTACAATCCTCAGGAGCCTCATCCCATTTTGGATAAAATAACTTCCTAATTTACCTTGTTTTCAATTACCCTAGATGTGTTTTCGTCATGAAAGTTAAGAGACAACGTTTCATACTATAGAGAACAACCAGTAACATTATTGTTTTGTATTTACATTTCTTTACGTCTGGCGAAATGTCAAAAACTTACTGACTGAGTGATAACCTGCATTCCCGACTGTATTATTCTCCTAATTTCCATTTTAATTTCTTTTTTTGCCAATTAAATTGTTCATAAATATTTAAGCACATTCTACCATTTAAGAATCCCTACTTCTATAATGTTAAATAAGCCACTGCACCATTATTATTACTATTATAAATATTATTATTGTAACGAATACACGAGATAGCACCTAATTGATATAGCCTGTAAATACTAGCCCTTCTGAATTTAATATAGCAAACATCTATATTATATTTCAATATTTGCAATGAATAACCAGAAATTATAGCTGAACTTTGTTTTTAAGGTTGTGCAGTTGCCGAGAGAAATATCAGACGATCTTGTCATTGAAAAATCATCTTCATTTATATAAAAACCTAATTAATAGCGTGGCTAGTTTTTAAAACTACAATGTTGTAATATATTATATATAGTAATTTAAACCCTCTTAGGAGGAGTTGAAATATAAATGAAGAAAGGTGATCCTTTTGCTTAATATATAAAGTGTGTATCCAGGAATAACTTGCATTTATCTCGTTTCCAAAACTGTTAAAAATCCTTACAAATACTGTATATAAAAAGAATGGTCAAGAGGTGGCAACCATAGTAGCTTGGAACATGATAGCAACCATCTTATTGTAACTTGGGTCTAAATAAAAAAAATTAATAGTTGCCGGGATTATAATGAGGACATTTAGAATAATAGTAAAGTTTATATTTTTCAATTTTTTTTTCATAGTTTGTTTCATTGTTTGACAGTAAAAATATTTTGTCTTGAATTTTTTTGTATTCATTTGTTTATATTGGCTTAAGTTTTTTTAGTAACATAGCTATCAAAGTATCTAGGGTAAAAAGTAGATTAGTTATTAGTAGTCTAGGCTACTATTAAGTCAAATACAGTGGATAAATTTGCGTAATAATTGTACTAACAATCTTAACTATCTGTGTTAAACATACTTACCTCTCTTTTAATGTCATCTTTGATCGGCTCATTTAAAAGCTTGCTAACAAGAACTGCGGTGACTTGACTCTGAAATACCGAGACAAAGAAAATGGTTATACCTAGTAAGTCACGTGGAGAAATTAAATAACTTGATTGCTAAGAAAGTCAGGATTTACACGATGATCACAAAAATAATATTGTTTTTGATATCTATCTATTTTTATGTTACTATAACTAGATTTCTTGGTGGTATGATAATCCAAAACATTACATGTAGGTTACATTTTAAGATTTACTTTTGACTATTTAAAATATAAGACAACATGGTAACTATTTGTTACATTTCCTTACTCATCTTACGTAAAATTTTGAGTATATTTCTCATATAAAAAATATTTCGCACAATTTTATTTGTGGTTAAAATGCATATAACCTAAAGGAATGAAACAGTAATTTTGCGATATCGGTTATTACAGCAGCCATGATTTTAAAATATTGGTGATTTATACCAGTGATTATTCACAATGACTGGTAGTTTTTAGAAAAAGAGATTGCTTCAAATGAGTTTATGTTGTCTTGACTGGACAGTGTGTGGTTATCTTTGGAAATTAAAAACTTAGCCGTTTCGGTTGCCGCATCGGATAGCGCATTATTCTTACAGCAGACTAAACTTCCAACGATAGGGAAATCAAAGTTAAAAATTATTTCGGGTGTACTGAGGGTAGTTTTTAAGAAAGGGGTTTTCCATTCTACCTCCACGAAAATTCGGACATACTTCCTTTAAAATACAGCCTTTCTAATCACTAAAACCATTAGAGTTGTAAGTACATAAGAGTATAACTCTAACGGAAAGTAAGACACGATACACAAAAAAGAATAATTACTTAAGAAAATAATAATTAAATAATGAATTAAAGTAAATATAAGTTAAATAACAATCAATACACGCTAAAATCTTAATAAAAATCAACAATTAATATCAATATTTAAATTAAATTTAATATTCAGTGATAGATATTCAAATACAATAATTTCTCGCGCTGATGGCTAGTTGAACTAAGGAATAAGACTAGTGGCTTACAACCTGGTGGTCACGACCCGATTCGGTGTCATGGCATATAACTGGTTGGGTTGCATTTCTGATTGAGATTAAAGCGTTATAATTAATTTTTAAATTGATTATTATGATAGGAAGGCGTAAAATTCAAAATGCACTAGAAATGTAAATGGTTGAAGTGACAAAATATGTTTGGTTACTAATTAGGTTCCATTTGGTTAACTAAGACAGTTAATTGTTGACTTAGTTTGCTGGAGGAGTCTTGTGTTTATGCTAGTGGTGTTGCTATCAAGGCTTACTAAATACCCATTGGTTTCGTTGATTCTCTTGGGAGACATATTAGTACCATTTATGTAAATTATATATATATATATACATATATATATATACATATATATATATAT
>CABFVZ010000504.1:179617-248592 GCA_902151445.1 Timema monikensis | reverse complement strand
TATATATATATATAAGTAGTTCATAAGAATGAGATCAAACACGTGGGCTTAACGTCACGATCGTTTGGTTTAATTGATGACATCAGGATTCATATTCTGATTGAAGTCTCTGGGAATGTCTGCAGTATAAATGTTACTATGAGCTCTTTCTAGGACATATCCTGTTTTATTTGGACTGAAAGAAAAAGCAAGGAAATTTCAAATAGTTGAATAAATATTTGGTAAATATTATCAGAGAGTTAATGTTGCTAGCACTTACTCAGGGACTCCAAAACAAAGTGTTGGGGGGAGGGGAGGAAGGGCTCAATCCCCCCTGTTTACATTTTATTGGGCTTAGAACATATTAAACCTTCCCAAAAATTTTCACGTATACTTGAATATCACTTGTGGAATTGTTTTAAAATACTGTTTTACTAACAATCTTAAATCATAGCATGTCCATTATTGGTACTTAATATCATATCATGTAGTTTAATACAACAATAAAAATAAAAATACCTATCATGAAATTTGTTACTACTAGCGTGGTTACTTTAAGTAATACTTAAATACTTAATAATAATGTTTTAAAATTAGACATTGAAACGAGTCAGAATTGGGGCCCCGTCTTCCCGTTACATTCCCTAAGAGTCTATCTTGAAAGACTTTACTAAGCTTTACACTATAATTTGCAAGCCAGAGAGATGAACTGTACTCTACTTAAATTATTTAATAACTTCAATAAAATATGGCAAAAATTAGCAACACATAATGCTGGAATTTGGCAGAATTTATATGACATTCTTTTTCCTCTTCAATAATTTTAAATGAAAAATGGAGGTGAGGTTTATTATCATGTAGATTATAGTATATTTGCCTCAAGTATACGAATGATACTGATTTGTTTTACTTTTCATTCAAAAGTGTTTAGGGTATTACCGTTTACAACTCCCTTTATATTGTCCAAAATTCAATTAATGGTCAAGTAATTTTGGATCCGTTCAAAATGTGATAACAAGAAATCTTGAAAGAGGTTGCTTTGCACACCATTGATAATTATTTGGTTCATAACGCCAACTGTGGAAATGAGTGTAGTTTTCTAAATCTGTCAAACAAACTTTCTTACTTGTTTTATAGATTTTTCTTCAAATAAATAGATATATCAAAATGTCTTCCTCTCAAGTGTTTTAAAATATCCACTTATATTATCTTTAAAATTGTGTCAATAGCCGTTAGCATGGGCTGGGCTGGGAGTAAGATCCGTGGCACACTTAATATAGGAAGTAATTATTTGGTTGTGTGTGGAAGAAAATCAAACTAAACTCTAACTACGATTAAAAACAAACCAAAGTTAACTGAAAACCCCTTAAAATATCTTAGAAATTCAATTAATAACTAAATTGTTAGTCTAGAGCCCCACTCTAAATAGCTTCTAGGGAATTTTAATTAAAAAAATCAAAGAGAGGATGACTCTAGTTAGTTTTTAAGGTAATCAAATTTTCCAAATTTGCACACACCAAATAGCTTCTAGAGGCATCTACTTTTCAAATTGCTTGTAGGTGATCACACCATATAACTTCAGGTGAATTTAATTTTCAAAAATAAAATTGTCAAAAAACCATATACAAATAGGTTCTAGACTCTAGAGGAATACAATTTTGAAAAACTTGTAAATGGATGACAACTTCAAAAAGTTTTTAGACCACTTAAATTTTCAAAAATTTCCAAGTGATAACTAGGTTAGTAACATTTCTTGGAAAGCCCATCTGAGTTTCTTTCTTTTTTTTTCAAATTTACTTCCACCCTCCTCCCCCTTTATACAATAAAAATAAGGTTCTACGTACAGTGGAGAATATCTTTACCAATAAAATAAAAATAGAATAGTCGTCTATCTAGTAATGGTCGTTAACCATGAAAAAACTGTATTTTATAATTTATCTTCTTTATCGTTTTCTTGCTTGTTATATATATAACAAGAAAGAAAAACATAAAAAGTACTACATTTAACACAATTATCACTTTTAAATAGCTTAAATTGTTATCCAGGGTTTAAAATGTTTACGTGGAAGGATACTCAGACCAACATATTAGTTGAGCCCCTCTCCCACTGCCAAATAGCTCCAATAGCTCTATCTTACTGTAGTGACGTGCTGAGGTAGTTGCTCTTCCTACAGACCATTGCTTTCTTGATCAACAAATTTTCCTCTTTCAGTTTTGTTGTTTCACCATTTTAACTGAGTGTACACAAAGCACTATCACTCTTGAAACCAATGCACGAAGAAAATGACCGTTCACCCTGCAAGGTAACTCATCTAACTTATAATTATTCCACAGACTTTTTTTTAAATCTATATTGTAGAAGGAATATTGCTACGTGTTCTTTCCGCAAATAAATAAAATATCCTAAGCTGTTGAAAATTTAAAAAGAGTAAAAAAAATACTTACAGAACAAAAAATAATTTTACAATGGCATAGGATTAATTTTAGAATTATTTCAGAATTTATGGCTTTTGTTCCAATGTTCTATCTTCAAAACTCGTTGAATATAAAAGTAAAACATTAACATGGAAGATCCTATTTTGTTTTTCTGTGACGTAATAGATAAGCAAAGTCGTTAATAAAGTTGTGCAGAACATTAAATTAAACATATTATTGATAGGGAAGTGTTTGTGATCATCAGCATCATCATCTTACACACTCTTCTGCTACTGACAGGGTTTTTCTCTAACTTAGGTCTCTCCTTTTACTTCTATCCTCCCACCACTTTTATCCTCCTGGACATCACTTCCATTTCGAGCATCCTCCTTGGAATCCACCTTTCTTCCATCCTCTCCACATTTACATAACAACTCAACATTACTTTCTCTGTCCTATCCTTTTGTGATAGAAGTCAAATTTGGCAATTTTAGTGTTTGCGTTGTGGATACAACGGTCAAGGGAGCTAAGCTTGTAGGAGTTATTAACAAAAAAAAATACTTTTGGATTTTGAGAAGCCCGAGAAGTGACGTGAATATCTACATGTTCATGTTTAAAATTTACATGAAATGTCGACATTGAAAATATTAATAACAAATAGGAGATTAGAATATGGTCTGCATGTGGAGAAAATTTGGAGCCCTCAAATTTTTTGACTTCTTGCATTATCATGTTAAACTTGGTTAAGAAAAAAATTTAGTAGGAATCAGCAATAAATTTACATTGTTTTTTTTTCCCCCAAATTTAGGTCAGCTAAGGTAATGGAATCTCAAGCAACACATGCAGATTCAATCTTATATATAACCAAGGCATAGTCAGGTATAAAATACATTCAAATTTCTTGCATGAAAGTATAATAAATTTATTATATCCAAGTGATTCTAATGAGTGAAATATTATGTGGTCAACATGAAAGTGAAAGTAGAATTTGTTGTCTAGGAGAACACCTAAATTATCAGTATAAAGATAGCTAACTACTTTATGTTATCATTGACCAATTTATAAGTGAAAAATATGAGATTAGTTATAATAATAACGTTAATAGTAATCATTCAAATTATGAACATTCTATTCAATATATATTTAACTAACTTTCTATAGTAAAATATCTTGATCTTAGTTTTTATTAGATTTTAATTTTATAGTTATATATAAACTTAATAAAATGATCAAATATAATTTATTAAATGTTATGTAAAGTTCAACAAAATTACACCTAAGTTTTTAATACGAAACTTATTTAAGTCACGGATTTTACTATTTATTTTGCACCATCACCTGCTTTATAGTTGAGAGATAAGTTTTATGAAGAGTAGATTCATAAATTCTGTATAAAATGTGTTTATTAATATACTCATGATTAATTTAATTGTGATTAAAGATATTTCATTATTTCCACAAATGTCAATGATCACAAATCATACATCATAATACTCCAGAATTATCACTGTACAGAGATCATAAACATTATGTTGTCACCAACCCAACCATTACAAACTTCATGAAGTTCTACCAATATGCTAAACATTAAGAATAATTGCAAAGTAATTATAAGTTTTGAAAGATTTACTTACTTTAGAACTAGCCGCATCACATACAAACACCATCGTCAAAAGGTTTGCTAAGCCCCAACACAAATAGAAGAGTATTGTTCTCATATCTAGAATCTCTTGAGTAAAATTGTTACCACCCTCTAAGAGAAACATTGAAAGCATATATGCCATATCTGTCAGCCCAATAAAATGGCAAGCACTAATAAGAAGAAGTTCTATTGAAAACAAGTTGTTTGTGATTTCAGCTATATCACATATTTCATCATATAGTTTACGTAATCTGACGATTTCTTTCGCACTGATCCTCAAATCATTTTGCAATGGAATTTTAAATTTCTCACTCGTCTTATATATGGAGATTGTCTCATCCTCACACAAAGTAGCTTCTTTATATTGAAGATATGTAATTATAAGAACTATATTTGAATTCAGTGCTAAACATTTGAGTCCAATTACGATAACTAAAATAATAAATTGGAATCCTATACATGAAACCAAAATGGCCGAAATTGCTTCGCAACCATCTACAATTCCTTGCCAATGGAAATTTTCATTGAAATTTAAAGAACTTATATAGTTTATAAGCGGTAATGGTATGATAATACAAATTATAATGTTTAACCAGAATATTTTAGTGTAGAAACAAGCATAATTAGGTAATACTTCATCGAGAGAGCATAGTTTGGAAATTAATAAATCCATTCTTCGACGGAAAACAAAGTTTGAAAAATAGATACAAATATTGGCCGCTAGATACATGATAGTTTCACATAATCCAGCCGTGTTGACTAAATTATCATTGTTGATTGATAGGTAAACGTAATTGCAATACATTTCTAAACCTATAACGGCAACCATCGCTACGAAACTATACACCAATAATGATTTGGAGATTTGGATCGGCTTTTCGAAATACTCATGTTTCACGATTGTAAACGAAGAAACACCAAATAGTCTGGAAAAATACATCAACGGTTTTATCGACGTAAGAAAAGTTGATACTTTTAACATTTTAAAAAATTAGATAAAACAGTTTTGAAACAATTCAAAGTTTGACTTCTCTGCTCTAATTATAAACTAGACTGTATAGCTTCAAGAAGTGTTGGTTATTAATATTCAATAAAAATTAATTAAGTAATGTACAAAAATGTGTTTTACAATATTTATTTGCTTGGAGGTTAAAATTATAAATGTTTTTGTCTTGCATAATTAATGTGTTTATTTTTAAACTAAGTAATTTTTATTTTTATTTAATTATCTAAAGATAACGTTGTTCTAACTCCTAATGAATATTGACTGGCTCACTCAAAGAGGTCAAGCAAATATGGTCACGTAATCTTAGGCGTCTGTAATTCCGGTAATTTGAAGGTGGGGCACACGGCCACACTTAGCAAACTCAGAGATCCAGGCAAACATAGTTTGAGGTGCCCACAGCTAGTGGTCTCACATCCTTCACACCCACAATTTTTTTTTATCTTAAATTTTGATTACAGTAATTTTCACTTGTAGATTATACCAATTTTCAAAAGTATGGTATAATATAATCCTTTAAAATGTTAATACTTGTAATAATTAATGTTATAACCCGGGTTTTACGCATTTAAGATTTGATATCACCCCAACACTTAGTTTTAATATTTTACCAAACGAATATTTTCTGCATAAAGGTACACAGAACAACTGTGGAAAGTTTGAATTAAATCGGTTAATGCCTTCAAATGTTGTCGTGAAAAATATCTACCACAAACAGACAAATGCAAATCGATGGAATTAAAACGGACAACTCTCTTCACTCGTTTAATAATTCAAACCACATGTTTATGTTTTTTATTCGTTTTAACAATCTGACTATTTTTCTTATATCACCTATACAGTCAGCCACTATATTATAGTGTGAGCAAAGATTTCTCACTGAAATTTTATGTTTCTCTCTGTCACCTAAGCAAACACGGGCTTTCCCAAATTTTGGGACACTAAGAGGCCACGTCGTTTGCAGTCGTACTGTGAATTCACACTTTCGCCACACACAAAAAACTAGTGGAGAACAAAGTCGTGGTCCCGTGACGAACTCTAAGCCAATCACAAGATTTCCACCTCATCGGCGTGAGATGTTCCGCTAAAGTTCAACTCATGTCTACTTCGTCCACACTGCCTGAGATGTTCGGCAGAGGAAAACCAATCAAATCTCAAAATCAACCATTTAAAATCATTGTGCATGCGCATTTGTCAACGCATGCAATCTCCAACCAGAAGCTAGAAGACAGCTTCGTTGAGACTTTTGGAGACTTTTCCAGTGAGTGAGTGCACTTTTACCAATTGCAATTGAATGCATCGATAAACGTCTTAAGCGCTTCGGTGGCCTTTTTCAAGGCTTTAGTGAAGTGAACATCGGCTGAAAAGGTGAGCTTTCTACTAATGGTCATACCACAAACAACTACATTGACAAGTGACCAATCTAAAATCACGCTAATATCAAAACTGACCAAACCTTCTTAGGGCCAACAACAACAAAAAAGAGAAAAAAAAAATGGACATGACTTCTGACCACGTACGCGTGAAACAGAAAGGACAACAAACCCTGGACTTACCTAGACACCTTTAAAAGGACATTAATGTTGAATTTACAGACGAATAATCAGAAGATAATGACTTCCTCGACGCAACCATACTAAAAAGGAAGCTACTATTAAAATAAAAAGAAGACAAACCCTCAAAATCAATTAGGGTAACAAACCAAACTGAGGCACTGTCCGACCAAGAGGAACCCATGGAAACTGTAAAAATGACAAAGGAAGACGCTAGTGACAGTTCCGAAGATAAAAAAATCTAAACAAAAAATCTCACCCATAGTAGTAACAGGGACTGTAAACTACTCTAAGATAGCTAAGACAATGAAGAAAAACATGACGGGGACTTAAAAGATATTCTACACTAAAGATGGACTAAAAGTACACACATCATCCCTTGAAGACTTCAAAACTCTCCAAGCATTCCTTAAATAAAAAAACAGGTCAAGAATATCACATATCACACGTTTACTCTTCCGAGGGATAAACCCTTAAAAATAGTGATCAAAGGACTTCCACCCAATATACCTACAGACGAAATTAAAGATGAGCTTCATGCAATGGGCTACACACCGACAGATATCAGACAATTCACATCAAGGACCCAATCAGAAGATAACTCACAAGACAGCATCAAATTTTACCAATCTTTATCTGCACACTCACAAGAACCGATTAAAACTTCAAACTATTCCAGGAAAATTATATAAACAACACTAGAGTAAAGATAGAACCCTACGTGCAATCTCCAAACTTCATATTGCAGTGCTATAAGTGCCCAAAATTTGGTCATTCCAAAAATAACTGTTCTAATAACCCAAGGTGAGTCAAATGCCTGGCTCCCCATTTGACTTCAGACTGCCCAAATAAAGACTCCACAACCCTAGCCAAATATGCCAATTGCCGAGGAAATCACACCGCGAATTACTCAAAATGCCCCGAGTATAAAAAAAAAATAGAAAAAAAAATAGAGCAGAGACAGCCAAAAGAAACCAAAACATTTCACCTCCACAGCATAAAATGACTTCCCTCTACTATCAATCAAGACTACCCCAACAACAAACACTACCAATTCATCACGCTCATATAGAAACATATTACAAGCAAACTAGATGGCCCACATAAACAGAAAGAACAAGAACAAAATACCCCATTCGACTTTATAGAAATACTTACGATCTTCAAAGAACTGAATATATGCGGATTCCTAAAGCATCTCAAAACTTATTTAACAAAAATTAAACAGACACAATATAAAATGACCAAACTCATGGTTATCATAGAAGTAGCAACCGACTTTTACTTTGGTTCCAAAGATGACTAAACCACAAACCATAGACAAAAATACACTTAAAATCCTCTTATAGAATGCCAACGGAATCCTGAAAAAGAGCCACGAATTCGAAGAACTACTAAAAACCTACGCAATTGACCTGGCACTCATAGGCGAAACACACTTAAATACAAATAAACGATTCAATATCTCAGGATATAACATATACAGAACGGACTTATACCACGGAAGGGGGGGTGGTACAGCTGTTTTCATAAAAGATTTTCTACCACACTACAGGGCAAATATTCATGACTCAGAAAACCTAGAGGCCACAACTGTAACAGTCAACACCAAAACCGGTCATATCAACTTTGTGGCCACTTACAACCCTCCATCCAAGATTGTTCTTAAAACCGACCTCAATAACGTAACGACAAACAACTACTTCCTAATAGGGGGAAACCTTAATAGCAAAAACACTATATGGTACCACCGGACGACCAACAGAAATGAACAAATATTAGAGGAACATTCAGTTGAGACTAATTACAACGTGTTAGCTCCGGAATCACCGACCTTCTATCCCAGAAATCACCTTCACAGACCAGACGTTCTAGACATAATATTAACAAACCTGAAAATAACACCTGAATCCTTAACAGTACTTCAAGAACTAGACTCTGACCACAACTCAGTACTCTGTGAATGGGAAGTTAACACAGAACACCAAACCAGTTGGCACAAACCAACAACAATGACAAGGGACTGGACGAAATTCAAATCCGACCTTCAAGAAGCCATCCTAAGAAATTTAGAAATCTAAACAGAAGAAGACATAGATGCTGCCATAGACGTATTCATGATGACAGTTCAAGAAGCTTATAAACTACACACCGTGACCTCCCGGAAACAGCAAGACATAAGTATTGACCAGCCCGAACTTAACTTCCTGATAGCCCAAAAAAGGGAAGCATGCAGAGACTGGCAGAGATTACGAACGCCGCAAGAATGAATTAAATACAACCGACTCAAAGCACAGGTGAAAAGAGCTGTCAATAACATCAGGAAAACTAACTGGAACAATTTTGTCACGGACACAGCAATTAGCTTACAAAAACATGGACCGTAACGAAAATTCTAAAAGGGACTGCAAAAAAAACGGGCACTCCAGCCATTCATGGGCAACAAGGGATGGCCTATACCAGCATAGACAAGGCCAATGCAATAGCGTTTACTATAGAACAACAATTTCAACCTAACCAAGTAAAGGACGTTGAGTTCAACAGAGACGTCGTCAGAAGTGAAAACGTCTATATGGATAGACCAATAACTGAGACACCAGCCCCAATCACGGAAGAGAAACTCCAAGACGCTATTAAGGCTCTCCAACCAAATAAGGCTCCAGGAATAGATGGTATCAAAAATGAGACATTTTAAAACTTACCACAAAACGCAATAGCCCTACTCACTTAAATACTAAACGCAACTCTAAAACTAGTTTTCTTTCCAAAATCTTGGAAAAAAGCCAAAGTAATAAACATACCAAAACCAGGTAAAAATGGCACATTTCCACAAAACAGAGACCAATGAGTCTACTCAACACAACTTGCAAACTTGTTGAATCTCTAATACTTAAGAGATTAGAACAGCACACAAAAACAAACAAAATAATCCCCGATCTGCAATTTAGCTTTAAAAAACAATACTCCACAATTCATCCGGTACTCAACTTCATTGAGGATGCCACGGAAAGTTTCAACCGAAGAGAATACCTGCTAGCAATATTCCTTGATGTAGAAAAGGCTTTTGACAAAGTGTGGCACTATGGTCTATTACACAATATGATCCAGTACAACTTCCCACCAAGAGACATCAGACTTATAAGCAGTTACTTAGAAGACAGAGACTTTCAAGTCTCTATTGAGGGCTCACTTTCTGAAAGGGTGCGTGTTAAATCAGGAGTACTGCAAGGATCGGTTCTGGCACCTTATCAATTCAATATACACGTTGCAGATATCCCAACCAATCAAAAAATGACAATAATTATGTTTTCAGACGACACGCTGATTTATACCAGAGAGAGAAACATATATTACGCATCATTATCACTTCAAAGATTCTTCATAACACTTGAGACCTGGCTCGCAAAATGGAGAATAAAAGTTAATACCGCAAAGTCCACAGCTCTGGTAATAACCAGGAGCAGACTATTATCACCTGAAAACTTCACCCTCTTCCAAGAGGAAATCCCATTCCAAACCGACTCCAAGTACCTGTGAATAACCATAGATAGAAAACTTACCTGGACAAAAAACATTGACAAAACTAAGAAAAATGCGACTGCAATATTCATGCAAGTCTATCCACTCCTCAAAGGCCATCAACTCAGCAAACAAGCAAAGTTAACCATCTACAAGTGTATAATTCAGCCCATTATCCTCTACGGCTGCGTAGGATGGGGCTACGCAGCAAGGATCCACATCAACAATCTACAAACAGTACAGAACAAAATTCTCAGACTCATAACTGGAACGGACATAAGAACAAGAACTGATCACCTTCACGCAATGACCAACAGTAAAACACTTTCTGAAATATTTAAGGAAAGAAGAAAAAAATTCTATAAACAGAGTGCAGCACACGAGAATTCCATCATACACGCACTGGGAAACTATGATCCACACGAACAAAGACCTTACAAACGCCCAAGGCTTGAGTAGAGAGAGAGAGGAGAAAAAAATCACTCACAACTTCACAATCAATTCCATCATTCATAAAGGGTGTTGTAGACTAATCAAACATGTATTCTTTTTCAGACAATCATTCACAACCTCACAATCAATTCCATAATTCATTAAGTGTATTGGGAAATCAATTATAATTTCACCCATTCACTGTTTCACCCTCATTCCATGAGGATAAGGGCTAGCGACTGCTGCCTGTAACTCACAAAACAAATCAGCCCTTTCGCAGGTGACCTAGCTTGGCGCTTCTGTCAAGGTGTACATCCTGAGTTGGGCTACAGACAACTTAAACCATGTATTTTTTACAACTAAATCAAAGGTACCAAGTCATGCAATATTAATTTCATGCAACGAGGATAAGGGTCTGTGAAAACAACCTGTAACTCGCATAACAAATCAGCCAAAGCCTCCTCTACTTGTCAATGGCTCTATTGGCAAGTGGGGAAGTATAGGCAACAGGGGAAACCCGTAGCTTCGTTGAATTTTGTGAGTGTATTTGAAACAATCCTTAAATGGAAAGTGTGTGTCGATGCATTGGGTTGTGCCACGACCAAAATTGTAATTTGAAAACATCCATCAGTAGAATGCTCCGAAATATATGTTTATCCACTATCAAATAAAATATGTTGATATTCAGCTGCTTTAAGTTAGCGTTGAAATGCATGATGTGTCAACTTAAAAGTGTGTGAATTATTTCGCAGAGTCTGCTCTCTATTTTCGGCTAAAATGTGAATCAAGCCCTATGGCAGCTCTATTTAGGGTTTACGCCCAGCCAGATGTAATTAATATGTTTTCTAACAAATGCTATTATGCTACACTGTCATTCTTGCTTGGTAGAGATTCCTTTTTGAAAAAATACTAATCATTTTCAACCCCATTAGTTTAGTTAAATGTGAATATTCCGCACGGTTAGTAATATGCGGTGCACACAATAAAATTAGCAATTATATAAATAAAAGATCATCTTGGTAACATTATTTTGAAATGTGAACTAAGAGTATAACGAAGAGGTAATAAATTTGATACATTCCAGTAAATGTATATGTGTGAGATAATATGTGGTAAACATGAATGTGAAAGTAGAGTTTGTTGTCCAGGAGAAAAACTAGATCACCAATATATAGGGAGTGAACTATGTTATCATTGACTAATTTATAAGTAGAAATATAGGATCAGTTATATTAATAATGTATATAAAGAAAATTCTATTTAATATATGTATTAATTAACGTTCTATAAAAATATACCAACCTTATATTTATTGAGATTTTAAATTCATTGTTAATATCAACGTAAAAAAATGATCAAACATAATATATTATAGTTAAATGTAAAATTAAACAAAATTACACCTCAGTTTTTAATACGAAACCTATTTAAGTCACGGCTTTTATTATTTATTTTGGACAGTCACCTACTTCATAGTTGACAATTAAGCTCTATGAACATTAGGAAAATTTCATAAATGTTGTATCAAATGTGTTTATTAATATCATCATGATCACTTTAATGGTGATTAAAGGTATTTAATATTTTCCACATATGTCAAAGATCACAAATCATACATCATAATACTCCATAATTATCACTGTACAGAGATCATAAGTATAATGTGGCCACCAGCCCAACCATTTGATACAAACTTCATGAAGTCCTACCAATATGATAAACATTAAGAATAATGGTAAAGTAATTATTAGTTTTGAAAGATCTACTTACTTTAGAACTAGCCGCATCACATACAAACACCATTGTCAAAAGATTTGCTAGGCTCCAAAACAAATAGAAGAATATTGCTCTCAAATCTATAATCTCTTGAATAAAATTGTTCCCACCCTCTAAGAGAAACAATGAAAGCAAATATGCCATATCTGTCAGCCCAATAAAATAGCAAGCGCTAATAAGGAGAAGTTCTATTGAAAACATGTTGTTTGTGATTTCAGCTATGTCACATATTTCATCATACAGTTTACGTAATCTAACGATTTCTTTCGCACTGATCCTCAAATCATTTTGCAATGAAATTTGAAATTCCTCACTTGTCTTCAATATGGAATTTATCTCATAATCACCAGAAAAAGCTCCTTTCCATTGATCAAATGATATTAAAATAGCTATATTTGAATTCAGTGCTGAACATTTTAGTCCAATTAAGATAACCAAAATAATAAACTGGAATTCAATACATGAAACCAAAATATCCGAGATTGACCCGAAACATTCAATAAATCCTTGCCAATAAGATATATCATAGAAATTTAAAGTACTTATATAGTTTATAAATGGTAATGGTATGGTAATACAAATTATAATGTTTAACCAGAATATTTTAGTGTAGAAACAAGGAAAGTTAGGTAATACTTCATCGAGAGAGCATATTTTAGAAATCAACAAATCCATTCTTCGACGGAAAACAAAGTTGGAAAAATAGATACAAATATTGGCTGCTATATAAGTAATACTTTCAAATAATAAGGTCGTATTTAATATATTGCTATGGTTTAATGATAGGTAAACGTAATTTTTATACATTTCTAAACCTATAATGGCAACCATTGCTGCGAAACTATACACCAATAATGTTTTGGAGATTTGGATAGGCTTTTCGAAATAATCCTGTTTCGCAATTGTAAACGAAGCAACACCAAAGAGTCTTGATAAATACATCAACGGTTTTATCGACGTTAGAAAAGTTGATATTTTAAACATTTTCAAAGAATTAGATATAACGATTTCCAAGGTTGACTTATCTTATCTAACTAGAAACTAGACTGTTGAGCTTCAACACATTTTATATATTAATGATCAATAAAAATTAATAAACTAATGTACAATGATGTGTTTTACAATATTAAGTTGGTTAGTGGTTCAAAACATAAATTCTTTTGTCACGAAGATTTGATGTGTTTATGTTTTTAAACTAAGTAATTGGTATCTTTATTTCACTATCCAAAGTAAACGATGTTCTAACATATAATGGATATCGATTGGGTCAATCAAAGCTGTCAAGCAAATATGGGCACGAGGACTTTGGCATCCGATATCCCGCTAATGGGGAGATCAGGAACAAAGTTGCCCTTTGCAGACGTGGAGACCCGGGTAAACCTAGTTTGAAGGACACATAAGCTATTTGTCTCACCCCTCCCCCTTTCTACACACACAATAAATTTAACTACCTTTATGAAGATTGTATAAATGAAGTATAGTCAAGAGAAACAAAATTATTAACATTTTCAAAAAGGGATACTAAGTGTGAATTCTGTCAAATACTAGGCACTCTGGAAAGTAAGTTTAGGACGAACTATCCCACGAGCAAAAAAAAAACTGAATTGCCTTGACATTTAGTCCACAGACAGTGCAGCTTATTTGTTTCAGTAAATTATGTTTTCTCACTAACATACAAGTGTGGAAAAGATTTAATTGGTGATATTCCAATATAGATCTTTCTCACTTTAATACTTCAAATAGCAAACTATCAATTTTGAAAGTGTATTTTAATATATTTAAAAAATGTATTATCCCAGAATATGAAAATACGTACAAAATATTTTACCCTTAAAACATGCAATACATAGCATGTGAGAATTAAATATATTTTCTTGATTAATGTTGCCTTTAATATCCTAAAACTTCAACGCTTAACTTTGATATTTTGAAAACCCTGCCCCTTAGGTTATGTTAGGTTATGATATGTTATATTAATCTAAGTTATGTGAGGTTAGTTTATGCTATGTTTGGTTATGTTAAGTTTGTGGCCAGGCGTTTAATAACATTAGAGTTTATTTCTAATCTCGTGTGCACAAGATAACAAGTATGCTATATTCCCCAATTCAAGTGCGTCTTAGTGAAACATTTATTTTCAATAATACACTCAACTCCAAGGTTAATAAAAAAACTTATCAAAAAACTAAACATAATTTAGAGGAAATTCCCCCTAATTATTGGGTAAAGGGTAGTATTAAGCCACATTGACTTATTGTTTGTATTATTATTATTATTAATATTTTTACTGTTACTATTATTGTTATAATAATAATGATTACTATTATTATTATTTAGCACCGGCATATTTACTGATTCAGGTTTTATACTCACTTTGAAATATCACATGCGTAATGGTAATTTCAGTATACCCATCCTAGAATCGAACTTTGACCCTCACACTTCTAAATTCCGATTATATTTCGAGCCTAACGTTTTAGATCATTGTGGATAGTTAGCGGGGGGCCCTTAATTGCAATCTCAAGTGCTTTTAGCATTATTTTCAAAAATTCGTAATAAATCAACGGTACGGAATTCCGCACGGACTTTCTCGCTCTATTGTTTATAAAGGGAGATATTTACTCAAAATTCGTAATTTTATATACTCTACCAATTCCAAGAAAGTCTTGCGATATACATAGGTGAACATTTTGAATCATGGTTTTAAATTTTATAGTTTTATTTTTAAAGAATTAACGTCTTCATTTCTATATTGGAACAATAAAAAAACACCGATATTGGGTCGCCAAGGGTCAACATTTCATAGTAAAATGTTGGCTTCCAGTGAAAAGGTTTGTCATTTTATTAGGCGATGCACAATGCACAACTTATGTTTATTGCATTGCTATTAAATTTCTCTTTAATAAATTTCTACTGATAAAATAGGTAAATTTTAACTATAGAGTCCTAAATAATAGAGATAGATCATTACTTTAACAAAGGTGGTTATAGGAGGTGGCTTTTGGGGCACGTGACCCCCTTCAAAAAATTAAACTAATAAAATCAATGTTATATTCACCACTAGTTTTATTGTCACGTAATACTATCTCAGTAACCAGATTTATATTTTAAAACTGTTATTGTTAATATTATTAAATGATTAATAGATGGTAATTATTATTATGAATTAGAAATATAACATTAAGTATTGTAATGGTGAATATGGTTATACTAATGAAAATTACTAAATTTAAGTTGAGCATCTTTTACTTTGTTGCACAGACATTGTTAAGGTTTAAATTTATTTTATCATTTTTATTATTACTATTTCAATGATTAATAATAAATAAAGATCTCTAAGATTATTAATATTTAAATAACGTGTCTAAACAAAATCTTAGGATGATACTTCACATATAACGTGCTAGTATGACATAGTGGTAACATTTTAATTTAAAATTAGAAATAACTAGCTATATTATGAGGTGGAGTTAAAGTTAAATTGTTCGAAGTCTGAATAATTCCATCTATTTTGTCTAATTGATTGAATAGCTAGAACAAATATTTATATAATAATATTTAAAACGTTTAAACTTATTTCCCTCTTAATAATCACTATGTGTTGATGTTCTTATTATTTTCTTTTAATAAATTTCAATACTAATCGCAAACTTAGAGTAATACCCTTCATTAGATGATTTTAACGCTACACTGAAAAATGACTTAAAGATTTACTCTCAACTTTTGAAATATTTTTATGTCAAAATGTCTTGAGGTTAACCCCTTCCCAACCCGATCCCGATTGAAGTACATGCATCTCCCCACCCCTTACGAGAATTCTGTGTTCACCCCTAAGAGGTTAAAGGGAAAACGACATCAACTTCTTGAAAGACTATAACGTGCTAGTATGACATAGTGGTAACATTTTAATTTAAAATTAGAAATAACTAGCTATATTATGAGGTGGAGTTAAAGTTAAATTGTTCGAAGTCTGAATAATTCCATCTATTTTGTCTAATTGATTGAATAGCTAGAACAAATATTTATATAATAATATTTAAAACGTTTAAACTTATTTCCCTCTTAATAATCACTATGTGTTGATGTTCTTATTATTTTCTTTTAATAAATTTCAATACTAATCGCAAACTTAGAGTAATACCCTTCATTAGATGATTTTAACGCTACACTGAAAAATGACTTAAAGATTTACTCTCAACTTTTGAAATATTTTTATGTCAAAATGTCTTGAGGTTAACCCCTTCCCAACCCGATCCCGATTGAAGTACATGCATCTCCCCACCCCTTACGAGAATTCTGTGTTCACCCCTAAGAGGTTAAAGGGAAAACGACATCAACTTCTTGAAAGACTTATTTATTTATTTACTCCATGATATTAGAGAATTATTGCGTTTAAACTTAACTAGCATCTCTTCACAAATAAAGCTCACAAAATTATATAATTTCTTTTGACAATATCTCAGAAATTATAGTTTATATAAAAACATATTTCAAATAAAAATGTTTTATTTTCAATAGTACCAAAATTTTACAATGAAAAGTTGTTTATTATATCAAATAGTTGCTGAGATATAGAAATTTTGATTCTGTAAAATACCTAAAAGTCATTTTCATGGAGAAGGAAAAAAAAGCAATTTTGTTTATAATCATAATCAACAACTAGAAACAAATTTTAAGGCCAATCGTTATAGCCGATTTTGAGAAAATTGAATTTTTCTCTTTTCCCCCTTTAGTAATCTGCTCTTAATTGTAGGGTTAGGCAGACACACAGACAGATTACGTTACAAAAACACTTTTTGGGTTTAGGGGGTAATGAAACGTTGAAATCCATCAATATCTGGCATTGGATTTTTTTTTGACGAACGTAATACTTTACCTTAAAGTGTTGAAAAAGTTAAAATAATATATGTATTTTGTATATGATTGGAAAATTATTGGTTTTATAAAAATATATTTCAATTAAAAGATGTTTATTATAAATACATATATGCAATGATAAGTAATATCATAACTCAAAGATTTAAGAGATAAAATTAAAAATTTTAATTTACGCTTCAGACCGGAACCCTTAAAATCATTTTGAATAAAATTTGAGAACAGTCATTTAGGTTGTAATATTTATATACTTTGGAAATAAAATTTAATCAAAATCGTTAAAGTCAATTTGGATCAAATTTTTTTTTTCCTTACCGCTCTTAATGAAACTACCCATAATTGTATGGTTGGATATCCAATTCCAAAAGTTCCCCAGGGTAAAAACCCTAAAAACCCTAAATAACAAGTTTTAACCCAATCGGTAAAATAGTTTTGGCTCTAGCCTGAGATACAGACTAACAGACAGTCAGACGGCATATTGAAAACCACTTTTTCAGATTCGGAGTATCATGATCAAGATCTCGATTTAGATTTTTTTTTATGATCACAATACATGCTTTGTATACTAGTGAGAAAGTAAAACTATTGTTATTGGATTACCAAGGTTCAACACTTCCTATTAAAATGTCGACATTTTATAAGGGGTTGCGCATCTTATTGTTATTGCTGTGTTATTAAATTTCACATTTATAAATTTTCACCAATAAAAGAGGTTAATATAGACTATTTAATATGAAATGATGGCGTTAGATCTTTGCTGTACAAACATTTTCACTGAGTGGTTGAAATAAAAAGAACATTAATTTTTTGAGAGACATTTCTTATTCTATGACTACGACATTAGAGAATGATTGCGTTAAGATTTAAGTAGTATCTCTTTACAAATAAAGCTTATAAAATTTTATTATTATATTTTCCAATATCTCAGAAACTATTGTTTAGAAAAAATATTTCATATAAAAGAATTTTAATTGAGATAGTACTACAATTTTGCGATGGTAAGTTATTTAGTACCTCAAATATAAATAGAAAGTTCAGCTTCTCTAAAGTAACCTAAATTCATTTTGATAGTAAAATGAAAATATCCAGTTTATTTATAATCTTAATCAACGCCTGGATACGAATTTTAATCAAAATCGTTAAAACAGATTTTGAGAAAATAATTTTTTTTCTCTATTCTCTTTTAAAAAAAAACTACTCCTAACTTTAAGGTTAAACAGACACAAAGAAAGACGGCATTGCAAAAACCAATTTTAGATTCAGGGTTCATGAGATGTCGACATCCATCACTTTTATGGTTAGATTTTTTTTTACTGTTACAATGCTTTCTTTACCCCTATGTTCGAAAATAGAATATATATATATAATTGCATATATCTTGAAAGTACTTGTGTGTATAAAAATATGTTTCAACTAAAATATTTGTATCATAAATAGATCTATATATTTACTCCAATAAGTAATTTCACATCTCAAATAGTTTTGGAGATATGATAATAAATTAAAATTTACGCATCAGACTGGAACCCTAAAAGTCAATTTGCTGAAATATTGAGAGTAGCCATTTTTTTTTGAATATCTATAAATATTTTAAAATGAAATTTAATCAAAATCGTTAAAATCAATTTTGAGAAAATATTTTTTTTTCTATTTTTGCCCTTCAGTAGCTACACTTGATTTTAGGGTTAGATATCCTATTCCAAAAATCCCTCGTGGCAACCATATGAAAATCTTTGTTACCAAGTTTTAGCCTGATCAGTAAGATAGATACTGTACATATATACAGTAAATAAAAAAAACATATTTTTGGGTTTCGGGGGGTCATTAAACTTTGACATTTATCAAAATTTCGAGTTTGAATTTATTTGATCACAATACTTCCTCTGTCGTTAAGATAGTGAGAAAATAAATATGGAAACACTTAAATGAATGAGTATTACAAGGAAAACTACTTTTAAGTTATTATTTTATAAGCTATGTTTAATTTTAATGGGCTCAAACCCAGCCTGGGGTCAATGGATTTTTTTTAAGTTGTAAAAATCCGTAACACAACTTCCTTTGCCTGAGAAGTTTTATTATCACTGCGTCTCACTACCCATTCGGGTTGTACGCTGAGGGGAAATAAAGCTCTCGGTATAATGTTGATTGTGGCATGTAAAAGATCCCTAGAAAATATGTGATAAAATCTTTTCCGGCAGGATTGGTACGCCCTTTCGCTCTCGCTTATAGAAATTCCCGTATGCTGATACAACCAGTCACTTCAGAAGGTGCAATTTAACTACCTAATATATGTAGGTAAAATCAAACTACATTAAAGAATGGCCAAAACATTTAATTAATAGATAAATTTAGAACATTATAACTTAAGATTTTCATCCTCTTTTAAAAATAATATTTAAGTATAAACTAAGTTAATAAATTATTGATAAGCCTTAAAATGAGGTTTAAAAATGCATTATTGAAGAACATCAAGTACTCAATCAAATACTAAAATAATGTCAATTAAAGATATAAATTTATCCCAATTACAACATACAGTATAGAAAATGAATTAAAATATTTTCAAACCAAGAAAGTATCGAATTAAACAAATACGACGATGTCGTTTTTAACAATTTATCACACAATTATTGATATTTTTTAAAATGTATCAAACCCAAATTAACAATTAATTGCAATAAACTTCTCTAACTGAACAATGCCATTCTCTTTATTACTAATGATATTATTTATTATTGGTATCTGACAGTACCTTTATTTATTTTTAATACTTCCTTTTGAAACCTAGAGGCTAATCGATTTACTATTTTTAATAAGCAAAGAAAAAATTCATTTAACTAACATAATTGTGTTTATTATACAAACCATGTCTTTCATCCTTGATGGGTTATATTATTTGTCTTTATCAAGCCAACTGTTTCACAAAGTTGCTTTTAATCTTGATGGAAGAAATGTTTACCACTTTAGAAAATAACGTCCATACACTTTGTGACTGGTTAGGGAAATATCAATATAATGATGATGTCAAGGAAAGAATTGTATCTAGTGTACACGTAGAAATAAATATTTTCCACCTTTTGATCGAATCATAAAAGTATTATTACATGTTTGCTGATAAAATTATAAATTTTGATGTCCAAAATTACACTTACTTCATTTAAAATAAATGTTTTATCTAAATATATAAAAAATATGTCATATCAAAAATAATTTGTGTATGGAAATAAAGAGAAGTTTATCCTAAGTGCAGTAGATAAACACACTCTCTATCTATCTATCTATATATATATAGCACTTAAGACAAACTTCTCTTCATTTTCATATTCAAATTATTTTTGATATGACATAATTTTTTATAAATTTAGATTATATATATATATATATATACATAAAAGAAAGCCCTGAATGACTAACTAATTGACTCACTAACTCAACACTAATCCTCACACTTCCTATGATGCTAGAGATCATAGGTGTTTTTTATAAGCTAATTAGAAAAATTAAAGCTGTTTCATTCCGATGTTTTGTGATTAAGATTGTGAAATAGAGGTATTTACTCTAATCAACACTGTTGCTTTATAAACTCTTTTAAAGCGTTTAGAGGTTAATAATCTGATGTTTGTTCTAATCATGCCTTCGAAAAAATATAGCAATTATTTTTAAACTCCTTAAATAAAAGAATACAGACAATTAATGTATGTAATTAAGTATTAAAATGCAAATTCAAGAGATGGTAGAAGTCTGTAGTTCATATTTTGCTGAATTTTGTGGTGTTTGTAGTGTATGTTTGAGAAAGAGGGCAGACCCGGGGTGGTGTGTGGGGGGAGGAAGTGCCTGGGAGGGGGGAAACCAGTCAAGCCGTGCTCAGTTGATAACTCGCCAGGCAATAGGCAAGGGGGCTTGCCGAAAATAAAACTCACCGTGAGAGACGGTACATGGTCACCTCCTCACGGTGTTTCTTTATAGCCATGATACCATGTCATAAAGCTTCAAACAAACATTCCTAATTTTCATCCAAAAATAAATAATAACACAATATCCCGTGCGAAGAAAGGGCATTCAATATAATTTTAAGATAATTATACATATTAATTTCCTTAAAAATAACATTTAAATATGTTGATTTTCTTGATAACATATATTAGAGATTAGATGATTAAATTTATCATATTTAAAAAGATTTTTTATCGTAAGAATATTAATTTTTAAGCTTATAGGAATCTCTAAATGTAGATTTGAAAATGTCCAGATCAAATAAAACGTCTCTGTAACAGTTCATATTATTTAATGCATTATCTTTGGCGCAATGATAAGTCTTTTTTTCCCATTTTATTTCCTTAAATAAAAGTATTTATCTAAATATACAGTAAAATTAAACTGTATTTCAAATGTATTAACAATTAGAAGTCCTTGGTCTATTCCCAAATAATTGCATTGAGTACAATAATTATTTCATCGCATTGCGATTTCTTGATCTAACTTCAACTTGAGTTGGCAAAAATTCATTTAAATCAATTTATTTAATTAGAACGCAAATCCGCTTTTTGACCACAGCTATGCGAGTAAGATAATTAATTAAAGGGTATATATCATTTTATATATTTTGTTGGATTTAATTTCAGATTTTTTTATTATGTACATACGTGTTATTTTAGAAAACATTCTAATTGATGTCGAGTAAGGGGTAAATAATATTTCAGAATGGAGAGCTTTAGAGAAAAACTATTATGGAACTCCCCATATTTTGTTAATAATAACAAACAGTATATATATATATATATACAATTTAATAAAAATCGTTAATGTAAATTTTGAGAAGATCTATTTTTATTTACTTTGACTTTCAGTAAACCACCCTTAATTTTAGGGTTAAATATCTGATTCTAAAAACACTCGGGGGACCTTATGAAAATGCCAGATACCAAGTTTGAGCCCAATCGGTTAAATAACTTAGGCTTTAACCCGAAGTACAGACAGATGGTAATGCGAAAACAACTTTTCTGGTATCAGGGGGTCCTGCAACGTCGACATTTATCGAACGAAATCTAGAGTTGTTTTTTTACGATACCAATACTTCCTCCAAGAGATGCCGAGAGAAAGTAAAACCACGCTGTTGAAAACTGCGCTGAAAATTACGGTGAGGAATATTTGTAGCCAACCTATATAATTTTTCTCCATAGATCATGTTGAAAAAGTAACGTTAATGTAGTATTCCCATGGCATGTCTTTCTTTCGCTTCTCACGTCTACGACCAGTGACCATAGCTTGTTATGTGGCCAGTTTCTTCGATCTGACTGAAACTGGGGACCACACTGCGCGTCCTGCCTCCCTACATTGCGTCTGAAGACGCATCACCGGAAAAGCGTGTGTTTTAGTAGAGTTGAATTTAGCTTTGTGTTTGATTTGGCTGGTTATGAAAGTCATCCAGGATTTATCCGTATAAGAGGATGAAAATTTAATTGATTGGCAAAGCACCCCTCGATTTAGAAATATATTTGCCAGTATTCCGGGACTAACATGTGAAAAGAAATGGAATATTCTGACTTAGTGTCATAGTTCAAGCTAACAATATTACAAAATAACACGAATATTAAATAAAACATAAAAATAAGAAATCTGATAAATGAAGAACGATATATACTACACATAAAATTACCCATTACTGGCGATCAAGAGATGCATCTAAGGAAAACTTTATCCCGCGTCTCTGACTAACGATTCTACGTCTGCGGTCGCAGACGTGAGTCGCGCTGAGTGAATCCTATCTTTAATATTCCTACAAATAATGTACAAAAGTTTTATTCTAATCAAGACACCTTGGAAGCTCCTTCCCTATAATTGTGATGTCAGTTGATTAAATAATCAATTAAGTGTGCCTCATTAATTAGCTTGAGTGTTTCGGTTCATAGCTCAATATGAAATTAATTTTCTTGATCGATTAAGTGCTGTATAGTTGTCTTATGAAATACGAACAATTTAATAAAGATACCCTTTTCACCACTCACTCTATTAGGACTAACATCAACAAAGGTTAATTTCAAGTACAGTAGTCGGGCAACCCAGTGTTAGTAATTGTGTATAAAGATATTTAAAACATTAAAACTAGTTAATTTTTTTGTAAAAATGGAAAATTCACAAGATATTTACTCAGCATTGAAACCTTTACTTCATTTATCCACATTTTTAGGGCTTGCTCCTTATCCGGTTACGAGACATCACCCTTCAGAAAACAAAATAACTCATTCAAAGTTGAGGATCATCTACAGCATTTCTATCATGATTTGTATCATTAGTATCGAGATATCTTGCATGATTTATTATTTTATTTTATTTAACCAACAAACACTAATTCTATCAAATGCTGCATCAGCTCAAATATTTATCTCATTTTTGGCAAATATATTCATTTACTTTTCAACTTATTTATTTAAGCAAAGGATGGATACAATTATTTTCAATATCCACAAACTCGATAGTCAACTTCCCACACATTTATATTTTTACAAAAAAATGCATCATTTTATGTATTTAGTAATTTTCTTTGTAATTCCTCTACCAGAAATCTTTTATTTTTTCACTAAAATTCGTTCCTTTACTTCCATCGGAAATATTTTATCTTTCAACGTAATATCTTTGATAATTGCACAGTTTTTAACTTTAATTTTCATAACTCAAGCTAAATGCTCGGCGCTAAATTTAGAAATTCAAACCATAATTATGAAGTTGAACTCTAATAATTCTCTCACCAACAATGCTAAATTGAGTATAATATCCAAAGGTAGATCGTGCCGTGTTCAACACCAGCCTGAGATAGTTTTAGTTTCAAATACGACCAAGATTTCCACCAAGGAGATAGTAATTCTTCGTCAAATATACGACAGAATATGTGACGTTGTAGATTTGTTAAATAGCATGTTTGGTTTAGAAATTTTAATTTTCATGGTGTGCGAATTTGTCGGTCTAACGTATGTAGTTTATTTTTATGCAATGTTTTATTTAAATATTGATGAAACCAAAGGTTTAGATATTCCTACACATATTGAGATACATTTCTGGTTTGCCTGTCAGCTGGTATTCCTTGTTGTAATTGTATACCTTTGTAATGGGACAACTGTACAGGTGAGTTATAAACTTTAGTACACTAATTTATCAATTTTGGAAGGAAGGTTACGGTTACAAATGCTATCACCTCATACGAATATCTAGTTATTTTTAATTCAAGACCCATGAATTAATTAATTTACCTCAACAATAAAATGTAAAGATTTAAAATCTATGAATCGATATTTATAGATTTTATACACTTGTGCAATAATATTGTGATGCTCGAATGACCTTAACACAGAATCAACACAAGTAGTGGGAAGTATCCTTGTGAACAAGACAAACCAGGATTTCTTACAATTAATATCATCACTGATGGATCTGCAGGTATTATTGAATAATCGTTATCTTCACTCTCTCTCAATTAATTTTTGGCAAATCTCCTCAATCTTATTTATATCTGAAGTCGTTGTGCTGGGGTAGGGAGCTACTTGCAACCACGACTAACCAGCGTTGCAAAACTTTTCTTATTTTAAGGGAAGATTGACTACACGAAAATGAGAGAATTACAAAGCCGTTTCTCAATAGTAATCATGCAGTTCACTCAGAATAATAGCTAGTGTAGTGGAAAACACAGGTGCCTTCAGTCTCGGTTGGTTTGATGCTCATGGCCTGGTAGTTATGTTTATTGAACTTACCAATGGTCCCAGGATAGAGGAATTGTATCGTATAATTTACTTATTTTATTAATTTTGAATATTAAATTTTAATTTAACGCTTTTATACATTTAATAATATTGAAAAATTGGTTTAAAATATATTACAAACTTATTTATTTTTTTACAAACACTAAACACCAAGGGCGTGGTATGTTAATTTTTCTAAGGGAGTTCCGGTAATAAATTCAAGGTGGGAGGGTTGGACACTACCCTAAACCCCCAACCCTGCCCTTTCTTTCAAATTTTCATAGTTAGCAAATAATATTTTGAGTAAGTACGTTTGTTGAGATAATAGGTGGGGGAAGGGTAGTTAACTTAACTACATAAGCTACAAACTCCACTTCTGACAGTTGTTTTGTTATTTAAGCTGCTCTTGCCCTTAGGATATTCCTTAAGCGGATCTTACAGGTGATAGCAAAATGTTTGCCTAATTTTCTTGGTCCCCATTTACTCGGCTCATTCCAAGAAACGTTCTTTGTTTTACAATACCATATGAATGTATGAGAAAAGAAATATAGTTTTGAAACGTTGACAGAGCTAATTTTACAATCAGAAACTTTAAAAATGTATCTTGATGGTGAATAGTATAATATTAATTAACTATTATTTGGTCGATGACATGTACAATTAAAACTGTAGTAATAGTATAAAATGCAAACATTAGGTTTATATATACAGTTGTGGACCTGACTCTAAGGAAGAAACAAGCAAATTCCAGTGGAGACAAGTTAATCTCATGGGTATCCGGACGCCCCAAACTCCCTTCTTCTATTCCCTTGTTAAACACAAATCAGAGGCTATAAAAAAGTGCCTAGAGACGTATTTTTTTAACAACTTAGCCATCATATGTAACTTACATGTTTTGGTTCTTTAAGAGAACCAAGTCCCAACCACTGATTGGGCAGCCCCTTACTACTCTTTAGAGTATTTATGCTTAATATTACCTCATAGAATAGATCTATGATGAAGATAGTTTTCGAAATATGTTTCAGGGTAACAAAACAGCGACTCTGATCAACAAGCTGATGAACGAGACTCGCGATGACCATATTAAAGATGAAGTACGTATCATGCTTTTCACTTGTTATTTGATTGGTAGCAATACATTTTAAGGGGGTGGTCAGAACTAATCCTTTCCCTTTCTCTGGTCACATTCCTATTGTTTGTATCTCTTACCCGGGAGTCATTTAATGGCGATATTGGACTCGTTTTAAGGAGATCAAGTATCTCAGTAGTTATAGTAATAAATAAATATGATGGAATTCTTATGATTTTATGACAACTGATTCGTTCCTAGTTCTATATAATAAAAATAAAAAATTAACATATATTTAGTAATCCTGGCACCTGATAGGAGTAGTTATGTTGATGATTTTGACAGTCTGGCGGAGAGGATATGGGGACATGTTTGGGCATTTTATTTGGGGTCGCTAATCGTAAAAGGTTTAATAAACCCTGGTCCAAGTTCAAGCCATCACTCTCCAAATACACTGGATTGCTGGTGAGGGTGAAATTTGGGTTCTATTCCTGGTCTGGTGTAATAAGGTTGTCATCGCTTAAACCATCTAATTCTCAAATTTATTCGAATGAAGTTATTTATTTTATACATTTTATAATTCCTCATTCCTTATATTGTTTCTGTTTTGGACCACTCTCATATATTTAAAAAGTCTTGGGTGAACTGTATTTTTCTTTAATGAATTGTATATAAAATATCCTTTTAATACTTCATCCATGAAGTCACAAGCTTTTCAGAAGTAATTTCAATATATTGCACCATAAAACTTTTTTCTTTAAAAGATCAACTCCTTTGTATTTAGAAAAATCGTGTGACATGTTGGCTCCCTCTACCCAAGAGGAAGCTAGCATTCACAACATCAGGTTGCCAGGGGTTATCAAATCATTTAGTTTTCAAACTGGTTACCGGGGGTTAAAGAGGCAAGAGGTAGGTCATATATAAGGAGCTTGTGGGTATGAATCCATAGATTGCCAGTAATATAGTAGTGGTAACACAAATATACACAGCACACAGTACTCAGAACGCGGAACGTGTAATATCACAGAAAAAACCATTTCGTAATTTAACAAATATGTCATTTTATATCAAATATTCAATATCGAAGGTGTAATCATTCGAATAAATCGTGTGCAACATAAAAAAAGCCTTGTTCATAGCCACACTTAAAAATGTAGGTCACCTAACCCTATCTTGAGATAGATACATTCAGTCCCCTTCATTACACCCTATCCCTATCTTGAGCTAGTTCTATCCTGTCTATCTCAATATACCTCATCTTTATTTTGAGATAGTTCTATTCATTACACATCATTACACCCGATTACTTTCTTGAAATAGTTATATCTAGATCACCTCATTACTCTATCTATATCTTGAGATAGTTGTAACCAGTACACATAATTACATCCTATTATTTTCTTGAGATAGTTATATCCAGCCCACCCCATTACACCCTATTCTTTTCTCAAGCTAGTTCCATCAAGTCACTCTTATTATACCCTATCTTTATAAGGACCATTTTAAAGTTATCCTTTCATCTGCGTATAGGTCTTCCGAACGGTCTCTTCCCATTGGGTCTGTTCACCGTAGTCCACGAGACTTGATTATTCTAGCTAATGATAATTTTTATTTAAAATTACCCTAACATTAATTTTATAATCTCATTATATAAATTGTATTAATCCAAATACAATCGATTTATCTTTGATATTTTTATTGTAGTTGATCATTTTCACTCAACAAATGATGCTTCGAAAGGTACAATTGACGGCTTGTGGATTTTTCCCATTAGACTACACTCTACTTCACACGGTAAGAAAACTACAATCTATCCTGAAAGAATAAGGGTCAGTATCTAATAAAAATTAACAAGTTGCATTGGTCATATTAATAAATATTTTAAATATGTAATCTTTAAAATATATCGTTGGTTGTTTTCTAAAAAATACATTTTAATGTATTTCATTGATTCATCTGTACTGTGATAATAAATTATAATTTAAGATTTAATTTAAATAGCTAAAAGTTTATTTAAAATTAATAAATAGGTATTTTAACCAATTAAATTAGCTTAGATAATTTATGGGTATGATTGCTATAAATGTAGTGAATTATATTTAGGAGTATTATGTAATGAATTTAAATTTAAAATTTTTTAAATAATTTGTAAGAATTTTAACTCATTAAATTAGATTATATGGGGTATGATTGTTTTAAATGTAGGGAATTATATTTAGGATTACTATACTATAATTTATTTAAACACACAAATATTTAATAGTAACTTATAAGTATTTTAATCAATTAAATTAGCTTAGTTGAAGATGTGATTATTTTAAAAGTGGTGAACTAAACTTAGGAGTGCTATATATATTTTATAAAACTTTAAAATATACGTTTCCGATTATAAATTTAAACTCAAAACTGCCAAAAAAATGCATTAAAATCTCTATGTTTTTTAATGTATTTAGAGGAGAAATTAAAGAAAGGCAACATTCCAAACATAATTACCTATACACAGTCACATTCTCTTTGGTCAGTGTTCAATTTAATCCATGAACCAACCTTTGAAAACGGATGCGATTGAAACTTATTGGGCTCACTCGTGATTAAGATAATCTTTCAAAATGACATCTCTCAATATATTAGGACCAATTTATATTTGAGATCAAGATTAATTTTAATCAATTCACATATTATTTTTCTACATTTCAAATTAAATCAGGTACAGCCAAAGATTATATGAATCTTGATGACACATGAAAGCGTTTGTTTCTTGTTTTAAGATAGTCGTAAGCCAGCAAATATTTTAGAAACTGGAAACCTTGTTTGAAAACCTCTACAAACGGGAAAGCCTTATTATTAAAAACATAAAGAGGTTAAAGTAGAGATATGAGGGGAAAATTCTATATATTACTTGATTATAATTTAAGTATTGAAATATGTCTTATATTTTATTCTATTATTTTCAGATTGTGGCCACTGTTACAACATACTTGATAATACTAATACAATTTCAAATGAACTCTAAAAGCTTGGAAAACATAGAAAATTCTACGTTCATTAACAGTAGCGATAAAATATAGTAAGTTTAAGTAAACAGCATTTATTTTATTTTTTCTTAGTAATTTCCGACTCAAAATGGCACTAGGCTGTAATTATCTTAAGGTTATATTAATGTTCACATAAAATTTTTACCATTGCCTAACATTAAGTCATTTTTCCAACATGGTATTTTCCCATTTTAGTTAAATATCTTCTCGCAGCAAATGATGCATCAAAAGTCTAATTCACAGCTGGTGGCCTTTTTTTACTTTGGATAACACACTTTTTTATTAAGTAAGAAATTAACGACTATTTAAACATTGTTTCATATATATATTTTAATATCTAAATCAAATCAAATTAATATTTTTTATATAACATCAGAAATTATATATTATCTATCGAATACTGTAAAATTATTTAATTTATTAAATAAATTGTGTTATCAATTTATGAAAGAACAACCATATTTTAAAATTTACAAAGTTTAATTGTTGATTTAACAGTTTTAAATCCTAATGAAAAAATCAAATCAAATGTGAAAGTGTTGTTTCATGATATATATAAATATATATATATAGGTAAGTCTCGTAGATTACGTTTGGTGAGGACAGGCAGCGTGAAAGAAAGAAACCATAAACGTGTTTATAGTAATAACTGACCAACCTAAGGGTAAAATTCCTTTGGGAAGACCTAAATGCAAATGTAGAGATAAAATTATAATAGATTTGAACAAGAAGGTTTGCAGTGAGGTGGCCTGTTAGCTCAAGATAGGGATAGTGTGTAATGTGATGGAGTGGATAGAGATAGCTCAAGATAGAGATAGGGTTAATGAGATGGAATGGATAGAACTAGCTCAAGATAAGGATATAGAGTATTGAGGTGGACAGGGTAGAACTATCTCAAGATAGGGAAAGGGTGTAATGAGGTGGACTGAATAAAACTAGCTCAAGATAGGATTTGCGTTTAATGAGGTGGACTGGATAGTACTGGTGTATGTATTAGACTCTGTAGAATTAGCTACAGATGAATAAAAATAGCTCGAGATAAGGCTAGGGTGTAATAGGGTGGACTGGCTAGTACTATCTCAATATGGAAATATATTGTAATGAGGTGGACCGGATGTAACGTGTCAAAATGACTATCAAACATTTGACTCATACAATTGAACGAGCCCTCAGAATGGTGGAAATCTATCATGACTAGTTATAATATGTTCCTATCATATGTGGGCAGAGATAGACTTACTACGACAGCAGAGGACGCCCTGATCAACGATACCTCAAACGAAGTACATCGGCCGTCGAAGACAACACGAGCTCTCTTCTAATTTGCGGGTCGGTGGAAGAAGAAAAGCGCGAGAGATGGATTGAGGAGAGGCCAGCTCGTCGGCTAACGTACAGAGTCAGGTGGTGCGATTTATAATCATACCCTCCCGTTGTTCCATATTTGGAACTGGGATGGCCAATTAATCCAGACCCATTGGTATAAATACGAACCTGTCCTTGGTTCACGTTATCTATATTGTAATCACCACTCGTCGAAGACACTGCAGACACTTCTACGAGATACACTCTTGACATCGTTGAGGAGACAGCGATGATTGTGGCGTCAGAATCACCTCCTCGTCGTAGATCGAGCTATGGAGTTTATCAGGAGTATCGATTGACATAATTGTTATTGTCACTGTGACCTTAAGGTGCTTTTTCTATTAATGGAGCTGTAAAGTAATTAATGTAAAACGTCCTTAAGACTATGTTTATTTTAGGTAACTCTTATCTGGTTACCTATTCCCTTATGGAATAGTTGATACTATGTAAATGTCTATATAAACTTTGTACACTGTAGGTAACTGTTTGTTACCCTATGCCATAATGACATAGTTTATTTAGTTTAGCTATGTGCTCATTTATACAAGTTCTCTGTAGGACATAGAATGTGTATGTCAGTTGTTCTGATCTTCGTCTATGCCCAACAGGCATGTTTTGTTATAGTGCGCAATGCATTATATCCTTTTAAGTCTATTAGACTAGTTCGTAAATATTGGGTTCATGAACAGACGTCCTAGACTGCGGTTGCGGCTATAAGATAGCGTATGATAAAATAATGGAATTTTCCAGGTTTTCTTTTGCTTTGTTTCCCGACCTAACTGGATCACTTTTCACACCTGTCATGTTGGTGTCTAAGTCTGTACTTAATTGAGGTGAGCAACCTGTGGATGGTCTACGCGTTCTGACTAGTGGTTCGCAGGGCTATGTTTATTATGTACGGCTCACTGAAGGTGACTATCGAATTGATCAAGTTGATCTCTTTAATGAGTAATGTTATTACCTCCGTTACAGGCTTACTATTTGCCAATAAATAATTTTAAAAGAATTGTTTCTCATCAATGAACATATTTATCTGTAATTTCTAACTCTTGCTAGCTATCTAATGTTAATTTCTAACCTTGTAGTGCCTCAAAACTAGGACTAAGATTATGAAGTTTATCTAGATATTGAATGTTATGTTGAAGTAAGCCAAACTATCATAAAAAATAAATAGGTTATTCTTGTCATACTGTCTCTTCGTTCATATAACTTAGGCCCGTATGCAAGAACAATGTTGGATTATGAGATGAGGCGGAGATGAGGCGGAGTCGGCTACTCCTGAAGAAGGCAGCTGCGTCATGCTAGAACGTTTGGCTTGAGTCACTCAAGGTCACGTGATGAAATATTACACAGGAGTACCCCACCCCGAAGGGAAATAAAACTATCTACAACCACTGCCTTCTAAAGTTTCGATTGTGCTTGTGAAGTTTGATAGCCTGCTTAAATATGTCCGCTTGTTGGTAGAAACATCGTAGTTGATTAGAGAGTGTGATGAAGTGAGAAAGAGAAATGGTATTTATTAGAATTAATTAGGTAGTTTACAACTGTCAAATGAAAAAAAAATTGATGTTAGGACCATCGCAGCTAAGAAGAAAGCGTGGGAGCAAATTACTAGGATTTTTAAATCTTCCGGTAACCTCCAAAAGGTGAGTTTATTTTTATCTTACATTATTTCCACATTAATACTTTATATAAAATGAAGTATATTATTTGAGTAATTGGATCGTCTATAGAAATAAACACAAGTAAATTATTTAATTTTTTAATAATTTAATTTTAATAAATTATTTTATTTTATACCAACATTTTGATTTGAAATTATTGTATATTTATTTAAGACGCTTAGAGTGACATTTTGGTACCAATTATTAGTTCAGCAAATGTCTTACAAACTTAACTCACTTATTATAAAGCAGAAAAATAATATTTCTCGGAATTAATTCCACTACTGCGAAATAAAATCCTTAATATCGACAGTGATACATTATAGGTCGTGCCAAGTAGTGTGTCAGAAATTGTAATTATTAAAAATCTAATATATTTAATTATTATTAACATTTTAACTTCAAATTTTATATATAGGGATGTAATTAAGGCTATGAATATATCTCAACGTTATTAAATATTACTATATAATACAATTTGTACCGCACATATATGTTCACAAACGAAACTGTGTTTACAAAAATAAAATCTATAGAATATTTGTCCCATTATTGAAAATGTAATTTTTAATATCAATCTGCTCCTATTTTCATCAGAATACACACACTTTAATTTTTATTTGATAAAAAGTGGCAAGAAATTTTGCCATCTTAATATAGTCTATTGTACGTCATATCAAATTATTAATTTTCATTGTAATCAGAACACAATTCTTTTTTTCTCAATCAAACACAAAGAGCATGGACGTTATTGATCTAAAGTTCTTAAAAATCTTTCATAAAGTTAGAAATAAATTATGGGTAAACAGTTGACTTAATAAACACCAACAATATAGCCTTTCATTAATAAAAATAATATATATCTGAAACACCACTATCTGGATTAGATTAAATATTTTCTTTGCTGCTCAAAATAAAAATATATGTATAAAACAAGTAATTTGATCATGCTGAAGGTTTAGGTTTAATTTGTTCACTTCTTTAAACGAAAGTGTTATCAATTTATTTATCCCTAAATAAAACCTTAAGTTTATTACTGTATTTTATAGATAAGTAAATAACTTTTTCCGTATTGGGACATATTAGAAAACATTTATTTGTGTATGACAAAATGTTTGATAACAACTTTGTTTATTTTAATAATTATTTTGAGTCATTTAAGTTAATTAATTTGATCTACACATGTTTAATTTGGACACAATTAATATTTGTAATAGGCAATATTTATGTTTTTGATGTGTTACCTATTAACTCCATAAACAAATCCATGTGGAATTATTTTGCTATCTCAATCTTCGACTTTTGAGTATACATTTTAGTTTTTTATATTAGAATACAATTTATAAAAATAGATTTTTTTTCAGTTATCATGTCTAGTTCTTTTATATTCATTCTAGGATATTAATGTTTTGCTCATGTCAAAAGTTCTGAAAGATAGAAAGGCTGATCTCGAGAAGGCATATTGCATGTAACATATTTCTTGTATATTAATTTTAAAAGTTCATATTTCAACATTTTTTAAAAATATTCGATGTTGAGAAAGTAACATAGTTCTAATAATGGTTTTAATAAGATTAATTATTTAACAAATGGTATTCTTTTAATTTTATATGTACATTACCTTCTTAACATTACTTAAAAATAAGGAATTTAATAACTCACATGGTAACTCACATCCAAATGTATTTTTGTATTTTATTTAAACAATAAATTTAGAGGTAGGATTTATTAATTACCGCGTCTTACTACAGGTTCAGCTTACGCGTTCGTGTACTCATTACGCTAATGTCTTGAAGGATAGTGTAAGGTTGTATTTATAGTAAGTTTAACCACATTAGCGTGGAGGTAGAGTGGAAAACCATTTTAGAAAACCACTCTCAGTACACCTTACTGAGATTAGAACCTCAATCTCCCAGTCATCTCAAATCTCGTCTACAGCAAGAATAGCACGTTAGACCATGCGACCAATTAATCGGGTAAAACAGTAAGATTAAAGTCCCATTAGATCACACTTCTAAGAGACGCTCTCTTGGTCTCTTGTTCCTCAACTATATGCAATGACGAGTACGTAGTCTGTGACGTCATAACCATAGTAGAAAGAATGTATAGCGAAGTCGAGGTCAAAGTTTGAGTTTTGGACGGGTGAATGGGTTGGGTTTTTACACATGCTATTTATCAAAGCACTTTTCCCATTCCCTCGTTACACTAGTTGTTCTGAATTTCCTTTAACTACCCTTTTAATCTCTAATCCTGTAAATAAGTACTGATAGCAGCAGTCAAAATTAATGAATAAAAATAAAACTCTTTAAAGCCCCACTATTTAGGCTCTAGAATGTATTTCTAGCACTTTGACTTTAATGATCAATCCAGTAGGGTAAAAATGATTTTATTAGAAGGGTCATACTTACAAATTCAAGGAGTTTACGGGCCACAGATTTCTGAATTTTTCTTTTCTTAAATATCTAATACTTATGTTTTTGCAGTGCAGGTTGCTATCTGTCTGTATTATGCACACTAAAATTGAGCTAGTGTGTAAGGGTTTGTAAATATTTATTCTAGAGGAAATGTAGCCATATTTTAGGGAATAGATGTGAGAAATAGCATAGGGAAACACTCCCATTTTAAATCCGGCGTACATATTAACCTGATTTCACAGAAACTTGCAAATTATACCAGAAGAACCTGAGAATAAAAACTAATGATAATAACAAGATATAATATATTTCAATATATTAGGATTGTCCAAATTTAACCAATCAACAAAAGTGTTTATTAATAATATAAAATATAACCCTTGGTTGCTAACGGGTAAAAATTAACCTATTCTTTTGCGATTTAAAATTTAACTTTAATATAATTTATGCAATAACTCTCTTAAAAAAACATAATAATTCTGAGGGTTTATTTTAAAACATCAAAACAAACAAAATTTAAAAAGAGCTACTGACCCAATATAAATGTAATACTACTTTGAATAGTGTTTTTTGTAAATAATTATCAATCAAAAACTTGTATTCGTGAACATTCAAAGTTATATACCAAATTTCCGAGGTATTGTTGAGTTGATGATTTTTATGATTAATTTGTGAATAGTTTGAATCCTTTGCTTAAACTATACCTGGCATGCTTCCCCAATATCATAACATGACTTAGCAAAGATTTTTTTAAATCGTATATTAACTTGTACTGAACATAAATATGTAACAAAATCAGTTAAAATATCTAGTAAAATATGTAATAATGTGAAAATATGTAACATGGATTAAACATTCTTCACCCGCGTTTATATAATATACATAAAGGAAAATTAGTTTTGTGACCGCATATTTTTTAAGGAAATAATAGTAAACCACTTTTTTCAAATTTATATGCAAACAATTAATTATTTTTAACGTGAATTAATATATTGTTATCCAAATACAGGTATGAAGTTGTAGAAATAACGGTTGAGGATAAGGTGGGGGTTGGAATACATCAGTACATGGAGGTTCGAAACGTGGAATTCTTGGAGGGTTTGTTTAGTTGACAAATGCTGTTTTGTTTACTCGTTCTACTGCTACCGGATCCTTGGAAAACAAGTGAACGTTAGGTTTATCCAGATATTTTTTTAAAGTTGGTATCCTAGAATTATTTCTTTTAGGTCCGAAGTAAAATGTTTGATCTCGTCATAATAGCCGGTAATAAAAATGCACGTATATACATGATTGGCTTTGTTTTCTTTAGCAAAATAACGCTACACGCTACGTACTAATGTGACATACTTCAAATTGCATATACTTGATTGATTTTGGATTTCACTTTCGTCATTTGTCCTTTGTATTGCCTCTTTATATCAATTTACTCTCCATGTCAAAGAACAATGAAAAATTGGCCTAATCAGATCCAAGAATTAATGTTTTTACAACTTGTTGATTTGTGTTTACTAACTGACACGCCTTGTGAGAGACGTGATGCTGAGATCACCATCTGGCAACGCCGCGTTTTCCCAACTTCACAATAAGAGATACGTCACCACAAAGCTACGTTATGGCAAACGTAATTCTTTCTGACGAGCCAGAATACCCTCATTAGACTCTGCTCACTCTCATAACTTCACTGACTACATTTCTTTATGAGAATATTATAGGCTGCCTAAAAATTAGTCACTCAGAATTTAAATGAATTTCCCCCAAGAAAGACATAGAAATAATTCTACAGTAAAAAATACGAAAAATATGTTGTTTTATTTATTATCTTAGTAAATATGTACAATTAAGTAAAATATGTGAAGATATGTAAAATTAAAACAAACCCTCTCGTTGACTTTTCGTTTTACACGTTTTTAACTGGCAGGATTAAAATATAAAATTACATAAGATTCCGGGCTCAACTTAAAAGATAGCTCCATTATTTAGTCCGTCAATGTAATAATGTCCCACCTTCCAGTGTAAATGGGTTGGAATGTACATTAATGTTTAAATAGAGTGTAAAAAAATAAATTTTGTTTGCTAAGTAAAAGGGTAACATGCTTTGTTCTTGTCTGTTTAACCCATTATACACATGTACTAAGCAAGACAAGATCTTTAATTTTCATATTTAAGGTGGGATAGAAGTTTATATGAAAAAAATGCCAGTGTTTTTGCAGTATTGATGGCAAAACATTTTGGCCAAGTTAAATAAAATATCGCTACAGTAGAAACATAGAGATTAATTGATTTTATTCTTGTTTTGATATCAACAGTACCTACCTCAATATCTATCATGAGCTTGGTGGTGTTTGTTATATAACTAATTATTTAATGAAGAGAAAAAGATGCCATTAAATTACAGAACACACTTAACGGATATTCTAGAAATTTTGAAGTCACGATGAGAAGAAAATTAAATTCAATATTTGTGATAGAGTAATATTTTATTTATTTTGGCAAAAAAAAAAGTTTGCAAACTGCAAAAACACTAGCTTACTCTCGCCATCTTTCCATACCACCTTAAAGAGGGTACAAAATAGATGGCGAAAATATATTTTTTAATAAAAGTTATTACCGTAAAATCTTTCATAATATTCAATTAACAATAATACCACACCTTTCAACATAACTATGTTATAATATTGTTAATTTTATTATCATTTTCAGTGTTATAATAAATATGAAAATATGATTTTAATGAAAAATTTCAATTTTTTTACTAGATTAAAAAAAACATCTCCCCCAATAAAACGTTGATACCGTTACCTAATGTTATCGATATTTTTATCCTACATTGCGTATAACCCGAACGGGTAGTAAGACGCGGTGCTAATACTAATAATAATAATAATAATAATAATAATAATTTATCCTACATCCCTTAGCACCACGTCTTATGTACTCGGTTAAGTTGTAGAATGAAAGCGAACTTAAAACCTATAATTTTTCTACTACTTTAAAGCTTCCATTCTTGTAGAATAATAATAATAATATTAGCACCGCGTCTTACTACCCTTTCGGGTTATACGCTTTAAGTACTAACTACGCTAATGGATTAGTAATTGAGAAGGTCAAATTAGAGGAAGTGAACCCGCATTTGTGTGAAGGGAGAGTGGAAAACCATTCAGGAAAAACTACCCCCAGTTCACCCGACCGAGATTTGAGCCTCGATATTTCCGTCCTCAACAGTCAAGCTCAACACGTCTAGCGCGTTAGCCAACTACGCCACCGAGGCGGGTCATTCTTGTAGACTCTAAATTTTAGGATAACCGTAGGCAGTATTGTATGATAGATATTATGAAAGATTTTATCTTACCAACTTTTATTAAAAATATATTTTCTCTAGCTATTGTATATTCACTTTAACCCTGTAAGATATAGGACTTGTCTTTCTTTGTTTCATTTTGGTGAAGCTCTGAGCCCATAACACACAAAAAAAATCAACATTAAAATGTATATATATTATTTCTACGAAACCTCTTCAGTGTAGTCTCTGAGATATAGAGGTCTATCCCTTCTTTTCCCCAAAAGCCTATTTATTGTTTTATTTAAATAACTTCCTAGAGTGATAAATAGACTCTCAGACTCCAAACAGGTGTTTCCTTAGCAGTGGCGTCGCGTCAGGGCAAGGAAGGCAAGCATTCCTTGCCTTTGCTTGAAGTTAAGTAATTATTATATTTTATTTAATGTTTGAAAAACATTCTTCAAGCACAATATTGTATTTATGGTTAAGACTTCGAAAGACCTAAGGTTATAATATAAAGGGGAAAGACAAAAGAAATTAATAAAAATAGTTAAAATTATTAACAAGTTAATATTTAATATATTTTAATTTTATATACTATCTTTTTACCTTTATATTATAACCTTAGGTCTTTCGAAGTCTTAACCATAACTACTACTGCTCCTTATCTATTTAAAATTTAGAATGTTTTCTAAAATGACAATAATGTATTTGAAAGAAATTGCCCTGCTCATGCCAGTGACCGTAACATGCATGCAAGACGTGCACTAGTCCATCATATAGTGGTTTAAAGTTTATATTTTTCCGTCTTTCATCCCATAGCTCTACCTAGTGTATTTCTTATGTGTGACGTCATAGATTTAGGAGGGGAAGCAGGGGAAGTGCTGTGGGACTCCGGTAGAAATTCAAGCAACAAATTTGCGACTTTTCAACAACCGAAGCTATGCCCGAAGTGTGACGACTATAACCAAAGAAACTGAAAAATACCATCGCATACCCCTCTCTACCCCTTTCAAAACACAGACGTGACAAAAGTAGAAATTTAAGGGGGTGAGAATATAACTATGGGAGTTTTACGTAAAAGAGGAAAAATCGACAAATTACTGACCCCTTCCCGTGCCTATACATTTTTTGTGGAGTTTGTTGCAGCAAGTGTTTTTGTCACATATAAATGCATTTATTACCATAAAATAGGGTAGATATTTCACTGGACAAACATAAAAAAAGAAACTGGCATTGAACAACACAATGCTAAGATAAAATAAATCGTGAATTTTTGAAGCACCAGTAGACGCAGTATGTTATTTGAGCACTCAAGAACTGGTATTTCGCTATCATGACGAGTCATTTGATTCTAAAAAGAGGGGAAACTATGTTGATCTACTCAAATTGATGTTTGATTATGATTCAGTTTTAGCTCACCATTTTTAATCATCTACTGTATTCACTGGGTTATCAGCTGGATTACAAAATGACATCATTGAGTCTATAAAAACAGTTTTACTAAATGAAATCATAAAAGAAATTCAAAACGCAACATTTGTGTGTATTTTATTAGACTAAACATCGGACATCCCAAAAGTTTCACAGCTATCGGCAATGTTTCGATATGTGACCTCTGATGGAGAAATTATGGAACATGTATATATTAATTTTGTTTCACAGATGTTTCTACTAAGAGATCTGCCACTGCTTTGGCTGATTATGTTAAACAGGTAGTGTGACATGTTTGGTGAAGGGACAAGCTTGTTGCACAATGCTATGATTGGGCTGTAGTAATGTCTGGAGAAATAAACTGTACTCAGATACTTGTTTGCTTCATACAAGTATTTCAAAGTGCATTGTTTGTTCATTGTCTAGCTCATATCTTTAAGCTTGTTTTAACTAAAGTAAATAATATTAGTGTTTTTTTAATACATTAAGTGAACTTACAATGGTTTTTTTCCCATTCTAACAAGCGAACTTCATTCTTGGATAAAATTGTTAGCTAAAGACTTTCCAGTGTTGCACCAAATCGATGACACCATGGTAAAAGAATTACATGCTATTGCTGTTTCTAAAGTCCTCGTACATTTTCTAGAAGATATTCAGAGCATGTGTTTGCTAATTTTATTCCCCCAGATTTTTGACTACATTGAATATTTTTTCAAAAAATTTCAAACAAAATAAATTAATATCAATTTCGGTAAATCTGAGGTTGAAGAAACTAAAAATAGCTTGTCAAATCTTATGCTTGTTTCAGGAAGATATTTATTCCAAAACAATGCAAATACGGCTAGAACCAGAAAAAAGGGTACGTAAACGTAATATAGATCAAGATCTTAAATTGAAATAAAAATAAAGCCACATTTGATTATGTTGTTGTTCTTTAATGCTGGCACTCAAAATGATTAATTGATGTTTCTTTTAAAACTTCGCATGTTGTCAGAATGTGGGAATAATAGTTTATCGAAAGCTTATTGTATATTTCAAAAATTATCTCTATATAATATATTATTATATATTTTCATATGATATTAACTTGTTGATAAATAAATATCAACTTAACACTTGTTTATGCATTTATTAGTATAAATGTTCACCACACCTATAGGTTGTATTTTTAATGACTTTTCGTTTTACTTTAATTTTGGGATATATACCTTTTCGGTAATGAGCTCTACGAGGTTGACCGTCCATATATTTACTTCCGGAACTTGTGTGGGTTGCGAGATCTGAGTTTCGAATGTTTGATCTCAGATATTCAAAGGACAGAACTCCAATAGCTCACTCCTATTGCCCCCCTTTTAGGCCTCTTGTTATTCATTGTTATTTGGAACTTCTGTTTAATCCTTATTTTAGTTAAGGAGGGTTCGGAGAAAATTTACAATCTAAAATTTTTCTAATCGTTAAATACATAAAAATTTAATCAATACAATCATTTCATAATTAACAAATAAATTCTTTGGTTGGAAATTATGTAAAATATGTTGATACAAGCAGATCGCATTCCAAGATCAACGAGGTCTACTCAAGGCTAGCAATAAAAAATAAAACTCTAGTTGATATGGTTGAGTATATCTGTGAAAATAATCTAGACAGAGCATTAAGGATGTTTAAAAAGTTGTATGAACGTGTGGCAATGATCCCGGCAATAACATCATCAGTTGAGAGACCAGGGTACAACACAGGGGTTTTTATACACGTCGTAGCCGTAATGAGATGGTATGATGATTGTGAATACTGAGTTGTGGGGCTGGGGTTAGTTCTGACCTTACTTAATCCTAATTAACCAACCCCTTGTGACTATTGGGTACATTGCTCTTAAGAGAAAAATATACATGTCCTTATTCAGGAATCGAACACGGGGTCCCAAGGTTTGTATCCAGGTGTACTGGCCACTACACCATAGGGACCATTATAAGATAGAGGTTAAAAAAAAATATTTGAGAAAACATTGTATGGTTTTTTATAATTATATTTTGTGAATAGCCCCTTAATTTAAATAAAATGTAATATTGATTAGACCCGTTTCATTGATCAAATGGACTAAGACATCATCATCATCGATATGAAATGAACTTTAAGTAATGGTTAGCTTGGAGTCCTATTCCTGTTCAGATATATTGAGAGTGTACAATTACTAAATAGTTTCCTACTCTTACTTTATGTAAATTTAGGTAGGTTTTCTCTACAGTTCTATAGTAATAATCCCCACTTCATTAACGTCATTAATATATAAGCTATAGCTCTATTGGTTAGTGAGACGCGACAGAACATATTATTTAGTCAGATACACCCCTAATTTATCTTGTAAGGTGGCAGTATGACCTTACATTATTCAAATATGGCACAGTTTAAAATATAGTATACATACAATAATCAGTTAGGATAAATTAGTGTACGTTGACATTTAACCTTTACGGTCTAAACTCTACTTTAAGGCATGAGAATAATAATTATTAATTTACGTTGATGGTTTGTAATATTTATAATATTTTCGTTAACTTATTTATAATCTGAACAACATCGACTGGTTAGACCTACCTGCACCATCTGGTAGAAGTCCCATGTACTATGGGAGTTCAGAAATTGTGGTGGTTCCTCATTGACTTACTACATACAGACCATCGAGGTCAGCATAGTAATAATAACACTATTAAAAGTACTTACTTGAGAACTTGCCGCATTGCAAACGCTAACAGTTGCTATAAGAAGTATCGCCATATTACAGCCCCAGTAAATCATTTCTTGATAAAGTAGTGACACATTATCTATCCAAGAAATAGCTATTACAAATGTTACGTATGTCAATCCAATAAAATGACAGGTGATGAATATAAATATTTCAAAAGAAAATATTTGATTGGTCAACTGTGCTATATAACATAATTTGTCGTACATTTTACGTAGTCTGATTACATCCTGGCTGGAAAAGATGACTTTATTCTTGACATGGATTATTTCAGGTAGTTGATGAACTCTCGAAGGTTTTGTATTTCTTTCTGTTTTAACGTTTTGTTTTTTGTCATTAGTATTATTTGAAAACAATTTTTCGGAAATGTTGTAAATTTTAGAATTTAGTTTTGAAAATTTCACATAAATAAGAAGTACTAAACAGAAGAATTGAAAGGTTACTAATGAAATTAGATTGCTCACTAATAAGTCCCCACAAAGGGGCAATCGTTTTATGAAATTATTACTCAAAATTGATTAAAAATAATAGAATATATCTGGTACGACGACTTTAGTGTATGAGCCAATAACTATAAACCTATATGATTTAGAGTAGAACCCAGATTGTTGGTCAGTTTCAGTGTCATAGGTATGAAATTCATTAACTAAAACATTCATTTTGTGTCCAAATGCAAAATGTGTTAAGTAAATTAAAACCATTGTCACAAAGTAATAAATGTGGAAGGTCACCGTAACGTTGTTAGTAAAGGTATCTATTATCTGCCAAATATAAATAATGTACTACAAAATTTAATTCATATCCAAGTATAGAGATCATAGCAACAAAGCTACATATATTAGGTAGCTTTGAAACTTTATTTCCATTCTCTGAGTTAATTTTCACTATTCTATAAGGAGTGATGCCAAATATTATTGATAAATACACTAGAGGTTTTACTCCTCTGAAAATATCTTTATTTACCATCCTTTTAATAAGAAAATAAATTATTCACTTAAACTTATTCGAGTATAGACCTCCTGCCTCTGAGGAATTATAAAGATTGACTAAACAACCAAGAAGATTACTGGAATGTCAACTTATATATTAATGTTTCTGTTTAATTTGGTTGATGTTTGAGTATTATCATCATGATTTATTATAGTTCACAAAAGTTTTATTTTAATCTCTAGAGTGGTGGTTTAGCTAATATGATTTTATCAATGAGTTCTATGATTGATTGGGCTAATACAACTAATTAAGAAAGCAATAATTGCGAGACTTAATCTATAGGAACAAGTTCCCTTGACCACTTAGGTTTATTAAATGTATAGGTAAGGGTTTTGTTTGTTAAAACATTTTTCAGAATTCTTTTACTAGACTAGTTTTGGGCCTGTGTACTCCGGGATAATCATAATATTAACCGATTTAACTAAACCTAGGCTTTGATTGATAAGTCATTTAATTTTAGGTAAGAAAGTACATTTCTGTTGTAAGAGTAAATAAACTGAGAATGAACTAAATTAATCATATTTTATTAAATGAATTATAAAATTATATTCATAAAGTTTTCTTACAATTGGATATGGCTGAAAAAAGGACTTGGGTGTATAGATATAAACGGTGTCCATTGTTTGAGCCTGTAAATAATTTTAACTGAATGAGAACCTCGGTTTTACTGGGAACTGTCATCGTCTCAAAATAAACGGAAAATGAATATTAAACATATCATTTTTTGCAACAAATGTCCAACTCTATCAAGGGCTACCTGTTGGTTGCACCCGTGTGTGTTTACGCCCACTTTATATTCAAATCCTTCTTATCGTTCTAAGGAGGGTAAATTTTTGTATTTACACAATTTTTTTTACTATATTTACCTATAAAAATGTTTCAGTTTTATTTTATTTTGCCACAGGCAGAATAGAGCTATCAGGTCAATGATTACCCTAACCTAGTCTGGCCTTACTTAACATAGCCTAACCTAATATATAACTATTATTTCAAACTAGTAGTTCCAAAATTGGACCGAGCAAAAAGTGAACGTCCTATACAAGGCGTATGAAGGACTTCCTGTTGCTAGTGTCAAAGCTTTGACTCGCTGTCATGCGCGAACACTTACGGCTTATTTTAGGCGGGGTCAAACACCCACGTTCTTTGTAAGGGCGCTACCAACAATGGCGCAAACCCTCTCTCCTAACAAGTGTGTGGCTCGAAGCCATTGTTTGCTCATCTCATATTAGCAGATTGTTCTCTTATGATGGTTGTATCATTCAATGTACTCTTATAACAAGCTTTTTGTTCTGCGTTCTACGTCAATTATATGATACTGAAATAAATTATTCCAATATAATATCAGCAATAATTTGGTTGATTTCTGGAATGTATTGTTGAGGCTTCTACTGGTTAAAGTCTTTCCACTTTAATCCTTGTAGGATTAGTATGTTTTGTATATTCATATTACTTGTATGTTAATAGACAGTGAGCTACATAATCAAAGTCAAACACAACAATACATTGTCCTCTACGCAAATGAAGATACTTTTCTTCCAAATTACCTATTTGATGTAAACGCTCACATTGCACAAACGGGTAGTAAGATAATAACGGGTAATAACAATAAGAGCACCTACCTAATTAAACCTTAATTTGAATTTGCCTTCATTCTTGTGTTCAAATATTTAAAGGCGTCTTATTTACATAATTTAATTGATAGGCTAGTTATGTTGGCTAGATAAATTAACTAGTGATATAAATGTTTGGATATTTCAAACGACTTAAAACGTAATATAAATCAAAATATTTTATCCCTAATTATTAATGTATCTTTTTAACTTATTTTTATGTGTCATAGTTTTTACATAAAGTGCACTAAATAATAAAAGCATGTTGTTACTAGCCATAGTATTATTATCTCTAAAAGGAGAACCATAATGTAAAATAATATATTAATATACTGTTATTGTTGAAATTGAATTAATTAAGATGCACTCAAGTTAATCAAACATATAAAAGAATGTGAAATAATTATTCAATGTTAAATAATATTTTGTTATGTAACAATGAAGGAATTCACTTAAATAAATATGAATTTGAATTTGACCTTCATTCCTGTGTTCAAATAATTAAATGTGTCTTATTTACATAATCTAATTAATTTTTTAGTTATGTGGGCTATATAATTATATCTGTCATATATATATATATATATATATATATATATATGTATATTTACATATAGTGGAGAAAATTACATAATAAATAACTCATCATAGGACATTGTTAATAATATAGTTCTCGTAGACTGTGGTGGGCGGGAGATGCAGAGCGAAGGGGAGAAACTAGCACGTTGTTCAGGGTGTTGACTGGAAAACCAAATGAAAAAAACAATTGGGAAGATTATTATTATTATTATTAGCACCGCGTCTTACTACCCATTCGGGTTATACGCACTTACGCTAATGTGTAATGGTAGGGTGATTGTGAGATGAAATGGAGGACCTACAGTTTAACGGGGAATCCGAACCACGGTGGAGGCCTGGCATTCCACACATTCACAAGATGTCTTGTCAGAGGTGAAGGAAGGGTCTGGTAATCAGCTAAATCTTCGCCGGGACCGAGGATTGAACCCCGGCCGCCAGCATAGAAGTCTGACACCTTACCCCTAGACCACCAGGTCACCGATAAATGGTGTAATGACTGGATAGAACTAGTTAAAAAGGGGGATAGGGTGTTTGGGTAGTGCTGAATAGAACTAGCTCAATATGGGGATAGGGTGTTTGGGGATTGGGGGTTTGAATCGAACTAGCTCAAGATAAGGATAGGATGTAATGAGGTCAACTGGATTGAACTAGTTTAATATAGAAATAGAGTATAACTAGATGGACTAAATAGAACTAGATCAAGATTTATATAGAGTTTAATGACATGGACTTTATTGTTGTGAGTTGTGCAGTTAATAAATCAGATATGTGGAGTTCAGTTTCCGTATTTCACCCATATTACGGTCAAAATACAAATATTATGCACGTTTAGTTATGCCAAAATGTTACTTCATCAGAGTTTTCGTTTTAAGTGTCACACATGTATCAGAAATTTTCAAGGTGACTAAAACACTTCCTTTGCTTTGGCGTTATATCAATACGTTGGTAGGCAAACCAGAAGATAAAAATAATCTCGATAAAAACTAAGATTAACCACTCACGCTAGAGATCTCTCTCCGTGACTGAAAAAGATATTGTATGAGCATAAATGCAGTAAAACAACGACTCTCCATACCCCTTCTATAGGCAAATGCGAAAACTACATGTTAATGAATCTAGTCAGTGTCCTGTTTTATTATAATATAATTATTTTTTTACGTGTACCATTACACTGTGGGTCACATGACAGTTCGAGATCATTTTCCTTCCCCTGAAATTTAGTAAGGACACGCATTACGGGCAAACACGAAATTGTCTATATATACGAAAATTGTGATGTGATGGGATATTTTAATTGCCATTTTCGAGATGTATACACAAAACTTTACCAATAACAGCTAAGTGAGTTAATAACCATGTTTACCTGTGGTGTATGGATTTCATACAGTTGTAGAGCAGTGTAGTTTGAAACTTACCAATATTGTGGATGGTTTTAATTTTTATAGTTGGTGTCTTAATTTATCTGGGCAGTAATCTGTGTGTTGATAGCAGACCTCAAAACAACACAAAAAGTGTAAAAGAACATATATCTTATACATGATGTTTCCCGAGATAAGGCCTTTCTAGTTTCTGTTGGAATTGTTATTAGCCCTAGGGTCGAACCTTTTGTAAGCTACGTATCACTGCTGATACTGAGGCGGATATGTGTAGCTATAGGGGTGTATCAAATAGGACTATTAACAAATTTAGAATAAACTTTGAGGGTATTATCTTTGGAACCATTGAACATAGGACATAATGTTCATATCTAGTTTGTGTGTGGTTTTGACGTCTTAAATACACACCTCAGTTAATTCCCACTTAAATTGACACAACCCGTATTTAATATTTAATTACTAATCTATGTCATTAACAACTTAAAATTCTATTGACACACTTATAAAATTAGGCCCTCTATCTCTATTTCATCTAGTTATATCTACTCAATCTCATTACACACTATTTCTATCTTGAGCTAGTTCCATCTAGTCCATCTCATTACACTTTATCTCTATCTTGAGCTAGTTCCATCCAGTTCATCTCATTACACCTTATCCTTTTCTTGAGCTAGTTCCATACAGTCCATTTCATTACACCTTATCTCTATCTTGAGCTAGTTCCATACAGTCCATCTCATTACACTTTATCTCTATCTTGAGCTAATTCCATCCAGTCCATCACATTACGCTTTATCTCTATCTTGAGCTAGTTCCATCCAGTTCATCTCATTACACTTTATCTCTATCTTGAGCTAGTTCCATCTAGTTCATCTCATTACACCTTATCCTTTTCTTGAGCTAGTTCCATACAGTCCATCTCATTACACCTTATCTCTATCTTTAGCTAGTTCCATACAGTCCATCTCATTACATTTTATCTCTATCTTGAGCTAGTTCCGTCCAGTCCATCTCATTACACTTTATCTCTATCTTGAGCTAGTTCCATCCAGTTATTCTCACTACACTTAATCTTTATCTAGAGATAGTTCCATCTAGTCCATCTCATTACAATGTATCTCTATCTTGAGCTAGTTCCATCCAGTTCATCTCATTACATTTAATCTTTATCTAGAGCTAGTTCCATCCAGTTAATCTCATTACACTTAATCTTTATCTTGAGCTTGTTCTATCCAGTCCATCTCGTTAAACTTTATCCTTATCTTGAGCTAGTTCTATCCAGCACCACCAAAACACACTAGCCGCATATTAGATAGTTCTATCTAGTCGTTACAACATTATATCACTCATTACACCCTATCTCTTTCAGGTTCATACTAACTTTATCTTCCCATTTGTGACTAGGTCTTCCCAATTGTTTTTTTCATTTGGTTTTCCAGTCAATACCCTGAACAACGTGCTAGTTTCTCACATTCGCTCTGCATCTCCCGCCCACCACAGTTTACGAGAACTATTATAATAATAATGTCTTACGACGAGTTCAGGGTATGTAACTCTTCCTTATGTAATTTTCATCAGATCTAATTATCTAGCCAACATAACTAACAATTAATTAAAATATGTAAATAAGACACATTTAATTATTTGAACACAGGAATGAAAATCAAATTCAAATTAAGATTTATTTAAGTAGGTTCTCTCATTGTTACATAAATAATACTATTTAGTATTAGATAATTATTTCACAATATTTTATATATTTGATTAACTTGAGTTCATCTTAATTATTTCAATATAGACAATAATAGTATATTAAAGTATTATTTTGCATTATGGCTCTTCTGACAAGTAATAACAGGCTTTTATTATTTAGTGCACTTAATGTAAAAACTATGTCACATAAACATATGTTATAAAAGATACATTAATAATTAAAAATATAATATTGTGATTTATATCACATTTTAAATCGTTCGCAATATCCAAACATTTATATCACTATTCAATTAATCTAGCCAACATTAACCAACCAATCAATTAATTTATGAAATAAGACACCTTTAATTATTTGAACACAAGAATGAAGGCAAATTCCAATTAAGGTTTATTTAATTAGGTGTTCTCATTGTTACTACCCGGTATTATCTGTTTGCCCACTTGACCATTGCAAGCGTGTACATCAAATAGGTAAAGATGAAATGGATATAATTTAGAAGAAAAGTATCTTCATTTGCGTGAAGGAATATTTATAAATAAATTAAGAGACCCCACCAAGCCAATATTTTAAATAGTCTTCCTAGTAAACAGATAATACGGTTTGACGTGATTAGTTACATAACCAGTGGTACGTAAGACATCGAATATTGATTGTTATAAATGTTGGATCACGTGTTTTTAAATATTTATTATTACAGACATGATTCAAAAAACAAAAATAAGCACTCTTCAAACCATTATAAGCTTTAATGAAGCTAATATTTTAAATTTATTTAAGTGGTAAAGTTACCAAGGAAAATGTTTTATGAAAACATTTGTCTGATTAAAACCCTAAACCTAATTAATTAAGTGTAAAAAATGAAATGATAATCAATAGTAAAATACACTTTGTTTTTCACATCTAGTAAATAATATTTTGAAAAATCAATATCTCTACCATTCATATGTCATCCAGGAATGCTAATAATTATTATATTTACATGTTTTATAGTTGAGAATTTCTAGCTTTAGAATCTAATCATAGATATAGGTTGAAATTTGGATAGCTATAAATGGGGTTTGAATATGAGTGTAAAATCTGTAATCCTAATACACATAAATTGTTAGTTTATACAAGTTAGATGTATTATTAAAGATAGACAATATACATCTCTATTACTCACCATTTTATAAGACTATTATTTTTGTTCCATCAATATAAAATATAATGTGTACAATTAATAGTATTTTTAAACATTCTGATTATTTATTTTTACAAAATTTCTCTCTGTACTACTTTAGAAGTAAATTTTATCACGTGGCTGGACGAATTAAAGTCGAATTTGTTTTTGGTATAAGCCTACTAAGAGTGGATATTTATAAATAGTTTCTTTCTTTTATATATGCAAATTTGAACAAATTTATTTTAAAATATACCTTTCTCAGATCATCCCTGTAAAATTAGTGTAAATATGAAGATTGGCTGTAAGGGTTTAAAGAAACGGAGAACAAATATATACACATTTTACGTTAATCTCACTCCATTTTATTAATTTTGTGATATATGAAATTGTATCATTATGACTAAATACGATGTCACTGCACCAACAATCTGAAATAGATATATAACTCATTTTAAAACAATTAATTATACATTGCATTCAGATTAACTTTTGTTTCATATAGCTGTTGTCCTAAAAATTTCATCAAAATATATATTTTTATTGACACCCAAACACGAGATTTATTTCCGTACTCATTACCAATATTTAATATATATTTAAAACAATTAATTACAGTTGTAATATAAAAATGGTCAATTTTAATTTATTCATTTAATCAAGCAAGTTCAAATTGTATTATTTGTTATATTATTATTGAAAACGATTGTATTTTATTATAATTGTAAGAAAATGCAACATCTTACTGAATATAGAAGTGTCCGGTCCACAACAAAGAATCCGCCAGCTGTGAACTGAACTCTTCTATTCAGTAGCTGCTGGGAGAATATCTTCAACTGGAATACAAATGACAATGTTCAAGTAATTTTCTAAATGAATTAAAGAGTTAAGGGTATAAATTCTTTAAGGAGACGTCGTTGAGAGTTGGGTTCTAATTTTAAGATAAAATGTTACGCCTTTTTTTACCTATTATATGTTATTAGGAATTGGAAAGCTCATAGCCGCACTTACAAAAGTACGCCCCCTATCCCTATTTTGTAATAATTCCATCCAGTCTACCTCATTACACCCTATATATATCTTTAGTTAGATCCATCCAGTACACCTCATGACACCCTATCCCTATCTTGAACTAGTTCTATACAATCCACCATATAACACCCTATCCCTACCTTGAGCTATCTCTATTCTATCCAATCTACCTCTTTACACCTAAAACATACAATTTGTACAATTTGTAATTTGATTTGTACAGTACAAACACGAATGGAAGGATGATTTAGCACCGCATCCTACTAACCGTTTGGGTTGTACGAAATTAATTGGCTGTATGTGTTAATGGTGAAAATGAGTTTATTTTGCACAAATATTGAAGAATTAAACGTTTGGGGACAAATTTACTTCAAAGCTCAAATATGAACCATTTGGGTAGCAATTCAATATTTTCAATTAACATTTTCGTTTATTACACTTCTTTTATAGCAACCAATAACTTTTATATAAAAACATATATGTATTCTACACTATCATAACTACGAAGAATAATCTGGGTGTCACATCTGTCATTACAACAATTCTTTATTTAATCTTTTCGATTGTTAACACATCCATTTTAAACCTTTTGACTAATAACAAGTTCTTAATAGTAATCTAAGCACATACTTTTGTGGAACTATGTTACTAGTTATATTTCAATTTTAATTTTAAAATTGAATGTGGAGAACGTCAGGCCTCCACCGTGGTTTGGATTCCACGTTAAACTGTAGGTCCTCCATTTCATCTCACAGTCACCCTACCATTACACAATAGCGTAACTGTGTACAGCCCCAAAGGGTAGTAATTCTCGGTGATGATGATGATAATAATAATAATAATAATAAAATTACAAAAAAAATTTAAAGAACTATATTTATGTGAACCATACGAACTAGAGTAAGCTTTTCTTGGTCTCCATTAGATGCATTCACGTCTTACTGGTTTAGCATTAAGAATATTTTCACGATATTGACAGTTGTGAAACATTACCAGAAATATATTACAGTTTTAAGAAAAAAAATAGTTTTTTAAATAGTGGTAGGGTAATTAAACTGCCACAACTATATGGTTGGTGTATACCACGGATAGACAAACGTTCCGGGTGTTGAGATGCATGTTCATTGGGAAGAAAAGTTAGAGAGAGAAAATATTAAAATTATAAAGAACAAAACACTTTCCCTTGAACTTAATTCTGATATCAAGCATCTGTCTGACTTATTCAACAAAATCAAGCTTTTCTTCCCACCAATCCACATACTATTGAGAAACAGGTGGGACAATAATTTCGCATTTCTGTTAATGGTAAGAATAACAAGCCCACTTTATGGCACAGGACGCTCTAAGGATAAAATAGTATTTACTACAACTACTGTCTTAAAAAAATATATATAATATGCACATTTGTAAATATAAAAATAATAAATTACTGTACTAATAATTAAACAAGAATACATATTTCATGTTAATAAATATTATTTCACCAAACAAATTTGCAAAACAATTATAAAACCTAAATGTATATAATTTAATTTAAAAAAAATATAAAACAGTTCCCAATTTATTATAAAAATACACAGCACTTACCTCATTTTTAATGTTAAAACTGATGTTTTGGTTCAGAAATTTGCTAGCTTTAACTGCTGTGGATTTTCCCTGAAATTTATAAAAAATATAATAAGATCGTAGTTCATTTACAACAAAGATATGTTCAATATGGTATAAAATCGAGTGTTCATTCCAATTAATATATTGACGAATAAAAATGTAAATCTAGAATTTAATGACCTTAAAAACCTATTGAGCATTTTTGTGGTTGCAATAAAAGATTATTAAATCTATAATATGATTCTCAGAAGCACCCATAATTCTTATATTTAGTGATTTAGTATAGGTAAACTAAAAGTACATGAGTTTTAAACACAATATTTAAATAAAATAAAATTATAAAACTTTCACTCCTTATATAAACATACTGTTAGAAGTAATCAATCCAGATGTGAAAACTTTCATTTATAGTATTTAAATGTTAAACATATTAAAAACAAAGTGTATATATATATATATATACTCTTAATACAACATATTCAAATTAGTATAACTTTTCTCTTATTAAATATCCAATTTTGAGCTTTGCAATACACATATTTTATCTTAATAAAACTATAGTATGGACGATATTTCTTAAATAGTTTAAAGTGAGATAATATTTAAAAGGCTTGGTTACAATTTCCATCTAATTAATACTATGAAATAAGTATTGGGAAACAAATATTTATACTAAAATCATAATTATTATTTTATTATATGCAATTTACTTGGCTAGACTTTAAAATAGAAGTTAAGAAATCTGAGATTGTAGCTTATTCAATGTATATAATATCAATAAAATAAATCAATTTAATTTTAGTATAGTATCTTTAATTTTCAAGATGAAATAAGAAGTATACATAATAAATGGGATTAAATTCTGGCTATTTCTAAAAATATCTAAGAAAGGGGTGCTGATTTCAGAATGTGTCTCTGTTTACAAGTATCTTGTTATGTTTTCATTCACATTATATTTTCGTAAAATGTTGTCAAATTATTATTTTGAAGTTATAATTGAAATTTATTAGCCCATTATAAATTTAAACTCTCTTCATATTTTTGTTGTCAGCAAATATATAATGCTGATAAATTCTATTGAGTAGTTATTGTTTGGTTTACGTTTAAATATATATTAAAATATTTATTTGGTTAATCATAAATTTTTTAAATATAACATATTTCGGTAAAATGTTTACAAATTTGGACTTAAATGTGTTTGACATCTTTTATTTTTTCACGGCATAAATACGGTCAAAATCATTTAAAATTTATAAAAATACATCATATTCAGATGTCCTTAACTAAATTTTACGTGAAAATGTATTAACTTAAATTGAAATAGATAAAGAAATTTTTATTAATATTATAAGTTAAATTAATCACTGTTAAGGCTCTTTTCATTAAAACGTGTTACTTGATTATATATTGTGTATAACATAAATATTGATAAATACTCATGAAAATGTTACTTACTTTTGAACTTACTGAGTCACTTATTAGTATACCTGCCACAAGATGTCCTGCGTTCCAGACAATCCAAAATAACCTCACACTCAATCTGCTCATCAAATCAAATTTTGTTGTACCCTGACTTAATAGAGTGATGGCAATGGTATATGCTAAATATGTAATACCAAAAAAATGGCATCCAATACAAAGAAGTAGCTCTAAAGAAAACATATGATTTGTAATCTCCACTATGTCACATATCTCGTCATAAAGATTGCGAAATTGGATGATTTCTTCAATACCAATATTGGAAGTGTTTAGTTCATGAATGACCGAGTTAGTGTGTTCAAATTGAAATAAACTCCTCATAATTTGTGTAGCTTCAATTCTTTCCTGATTTGAAGTACACTCATTAGCCTTTAAACGTATTAGAGCTTTATCAATTTCTGAAATGAACAATGAAAACTGTACTCTTATTAAAAGTACCAAAGAGAAGAATTGATATTCTACTAATGAAATAATAAAAGAGAGCATTGTGTCTCCAACAGTCATCATCATTTTCTTAAAAGAACGATCCAAGTTGAAAAACAAATCAACATAAAGTATATGTGGGATAGAAATTATAATAATTCCAGAGATGTTATAAATTAATATGGGTCTATATAAGCGATGGTTATTCAATAACGCATTTTTAAATGAGTATATTTTGGTAATTAACAAATCCATTCTTCGCCTACGAAAAAAACTACAGAGGTAAATGCAAATATTAAAAAAAAAGCCGTGACTCTAGTAAACCCAGAACCTAGAAATAGTGTGTTATCTTTGATTGATAAATAAGATAAGACTGTCCATAGCTCAAACCCAATAAGTACAATCATTAAAAAGAGGTTATACAACAAATGCAGCCAGGTACATTGAGCAACCTTTTCAAAACCATTTATTTTAACAATTGTAAATGGTGCAAGACCAAAAAATCTATAGAAATAAAATAATGGCTTGATGGAAGACAGAAATTCTGATGTATCCACCATTTTATAAGAAAACACAATGTTGTATATGGAGTATTTGAATTCCGTCTGACCAAACTCAATAAAATTTCAATCCACTAGGTTCAGAATATAATTCATTGATTAATGACTTGAGTTGACATTAATTTACTAAGACATTGCGTTTAATAAAGTAATGGCTTTCATTTCAAAAGAACGCAAACTATCGCTCATAAACATACACCTACAGTCATAATAATTATAAGTGTTTTATTGATTAATCATTTTCTTTGAAAAAAGGGAATAAATTTGGGTTAATATTTTAAGAAAAATTACGATATTTTAATTCAAACTTTGTATTTTTATAGTTACAATAATAAATTTTGGTTTACAAATTGGATTTTCTATACATATTTCACATTATATAAAAATAAAATAATTTAATTGTACAAAAATATAAATATCAATTATTTAACCACTAAAAAGCTTTAACCTCATCCAACATTTCGTTAATTTTGGATTCTATACACAATGTTTTAAAAACCAATTATATGGATTTGCCTGTGTATTTTGATTAATTATGTTAGAGTTTTATTTTAAAACTAATTTTATTTTATGAATACATACGTTTACCAAATCTTATTTAGTTTCACTAAGATTTAAAATAATCATTTGAATTAACTAAACATTAAATACAAAAACACCTAACATCTAAATGCCTAAACATCTAGTCAGAGGACCCGCTTCGGTGGCCCCTAGTCTAACGCGCCACCCTCGCTGAAGACTAGACGGACAATGACGGGGAGATCGAGGTTCGAATCTCAGTCGTATGTATTGAGGGTGCCTTATCCAAAATGGTTTTCCCCTTTCCCTCCAAGCAAATGCGGATCTACTCCTTCTGAATACAACCTTCCTATTCCCTAAAACTATTAGCTTAATTAGTACATAAGTGTACAGCCCGAAACGGTAGTAAGACGTGATGCTAAAAATAGGAAATCTAAGCATATCTAACTATTCAGCGATGAGGCCAAGGTTCAAATCATGGTTGGTTATGCTAATTGTATTTGTTCTCAAAGCGGTTTCCACCTTTTATCCTCACAAATAAATATACATCTGAAGAGTACAGATAAAAAAATGTGGGGGAAAGCCACAATAGACATTAGGTAAGGATACATGGAGTCGACCCTCATTTTTACGGTGAAATGCTATCTATGTTTTTAAATGCTAGTGGGTTGTGACTACACGAGTCTGCACCGAACCGACGTGGACGAATCGTTGAGAGAGCATTGCTCCCCACTTTTGCGGTGCAGTGTGGACCGTGTAGCCACCCTACCTACCACCGGAAATAAATGTTCGGGAGATTCCGAACTTTGTTTTCATTCTAACACCTAAGCACTGTAGGGATGGGCAAAATAGTGATCTTACGATATCTGTGATCACAGTGACTTTGATTATATGTGTATGAAATATATATATGTGTGTGTGTGTGTGTGTGTAATGCATATAAAGAGTGTCCCACTCACTACCGAATCCGGCATTTCTTTAATAATTTTAACACTAATGAAGATATTGCAACTAAATTTGAAGTGGACTTAACATTATTTTGTGAGAACTGTAATGACATCATAAATTTGTGTTCAAACAGGATTGAACCAGGCGTGCCATATTTTGAAGAAAAGTCCTTACCAGTTTCATCCGCTGTCACCGCCTGAATTTCTTCAGTGATATTTGCTTTCAAGGCGTTTATGGTTCGTGGTTTGTTTTGGTATCCCTTTCAGATATCCCCATACAAAAATAGACAGGTGGCGTCAGATTGGGCAAGCGTGGTGACCAAAGTCCCTTCTAAATAACGGATTCGCCAAAAAAGGGACTGAATTTGTACCATGCAGGTGTGTGATGTGAGGAATGTCACTCCATCCTGCTGTAAACATCCAGTAATGAGTTCCTCGGCATCCAATTATTATTATTATTATTATTATTATTATTATTATTATTTAAGCACCGTGTCTTACTACCCATTTAGGTTATACGCAACGTCATCCACTTTATTTAAAAAATGTTGAAGATTTCATGTAGGATGGAGCTACATCCCACACATCACGCACGAGCATGGCCGAAATTCAGTCCTTTTTAGCAACTGCCTTATTTTGAAGAGACTTTGGTCATCGCGCTCGCCTGATCTGACGCCGGCTGATTGTTTTTTATAGGTAGATCTGTAAAGGAGAATTAACTAAAACAAGCCATGAACCATAGACATCTTAAAATCAAATATCACTGAATAAATTCAGTCAGTGACAGCGAAAGTACTGGAAAGGACTTTTCAATATATGGTGCACCAGGTTCAATCCTCTCTGAATGCAAATGTTGGCCACTTACAGCACATGTTATGATGTCATCACAGCTCTCACAAATTGAGGTAATTACACTTAAAATTAAGTTGCAATATCTTCATCAATGTCAAACTTATTAAAGAAATGCGGGGTTTTGTAGTGAGTGAGACATCCTGTATATATTATTATTAATTAATTTACTCGGGAGTTTATACAAAAATTAAAAGTAAAGCCATGTGTTAATAACTTAAATCTAATTGGCCAATATTATAACTACATTTGCTACTTATTTATCAGAATGGTATCAATAATCCTTAAAGTCTTCTTGAAAATTATCTGATCACGTGTAGTAGTGTTTCTTGACGAAATACACTCTTCAATTTATTGTGACCAAAATAATAGTAATTTTAATTAAATATATGTTAATTATTTACACATTATTAGTTAATAATCTAATATTATGACCAAAAATAATCACTTTTTATATATTACAAGTTTACTTTTAAATACACTACTTTTATTGTTACAAAAGTTTATTTTATTCATTTTGTCTGATATAATAATTACTATTAAATTTAACAGAATACAAACTAGTTAATAATTTAGTCAATATTTGTAATATATACATAATCAACATTAATGAATGTAAATCTAAAAATAACATAATCAATTGTATTACAACAACTACAACATTCAATACAGAGGACATGAGGGGTTTCTGGTCTCATATTTCTTACTGAAATACCTCTGGTCATAAAACACAGAAAAAAATTATATACATTTTACAAAAGAAAGTTATCATTGATAGAATAGCATTTATTTTGGTCAACGTCAATATGATACATGGACCAAATTCCTGAAAATTCTAATATTGGGGTTAGATAGTTCTTCTCTTATCTGAGTGCAAATTCAGGAGATGTAATAATGATTTGAATTTTACTCTAAATGATGTCACTGGTTATATGCTAGAAATTAAGAGTTTCAGTAAATAGAATATATATTCAGAGTTAATTAACTTAATATTCCTATTTGAAACTATAACAGTTAATTTTGGACACCATAATAACATACTTAAAAGCTCTCTACTATGAAATAGGCTAATTTTAATTTCAGGTTTTGAGGTGTTAAATGTCGTGTTTGTTTTCAAAGGGTGTATAGACTAACAATAAAACACTAGTTTGATCAAAAGTTGAATAAATACAAAGTTACACCAATATTTTAATGAAAAATCTCAAGAGAGATAAACTAATTAAACTTTTTAGGAATGTTTTGGAAAGATTTCTTGAAGATTAGACGATATAAAAAAGCACTTAATATTTAGAGTATCCAAAAATTACAATTGTTCATTTAGTTATGTTTAATTTTTGTATGAACGGTCGATTATAGTCTATTATTAATTATTATTTTACATAGGATCCTTACAATTATAATTTTTATTTTTATTTATTTCCTGAGAGTTGAAACTGAATCAATATTACCATATAAGTAGTCACAGCACCCACAATCTGAAAAAAAAAATGTTTTAAGTTTGTTTTGACTACGTCATCTTCATGGTGTGTAATAAAGTTAATTTTATAGAATGATTGATATTTAATTTGTCTTTTAGGAACTAGGTAATTTCATGATATAGGAAATTGTTCATACCGAATAGAGAAGTGTTCGGTCCACAACAAAGAATCCGCAAGCTGTGAATTGAACTTTGCGATTCAGTAGCTGCTGGGAGAATATCTTCAACTGGAATTTAAATGGAAATATTCAAGTTACATGGTAAAGACAAAACATTCTCCAGCTGCTAAAATAAAATATCAAAACAAATATAATCTTATTTCTGCCCCAAGAAGGTTTCACATGGATATTAGATGTGAGTTCTAGTGAGTATTGGGCTGTATATTAATAACCAATCAAATAAAACATTTACAGAATAATCTTCGATTTTAAATATTTAATTACTAGTTAAATAATAAACTTTAAATATATACTTGTCATTTAACCCCAAATATAGCTAGCTATAGAGTGGCTATGGGACTGGGCCTATAGTGCAATACACACACAAAAAGTGTTATGTGTCTTAAAATTGTATTTAATTGATAAGTGTTAATATAAATAATTAATCTTTGTGTTTATAATTTATAATAAATGATACGGAGTACCACACTGTCTTTCTCTTAATTTGATTTTTTTTTTAAATACAAAAAACTCGTAATATATGTGAAGCGAAATAATAAGTTGGTTTATACATTGTTAAAGAAAAACTACACCAAAGTTCATAGATAAAATAATACACATTGTTACTTAATCTATGGCATTAGGAACTAGGAACACTGTTACAGAAAAATTGAGAAAAGAGAAACATCTTTTTCCACCAAAGAGCATAAGAATCAAATTCATTTTCAAAAACCTGAATTAAAAAGTAAATATATCTGTGCTTATAGCTCAGAAACTATTGGTTCTATAAAAATATTTTTTAAATAGAAGATTTGTTTATTTAATAGTGCCACAACTTTAAAATGAAGAGTTATTTCGCATCTCTAATAGTTACGGGAAAATGATGAAAATTGGAAGAAAATAAACCTATGTAGAGTACCCTAAGGGTTATTTTCATTATAAAATTAGTCGCCATCTTGTTAATAACAGTGTATACATAAAAGATTTAATCATTATCGTTAGGACGAATTTTTAGAAAATCAATTAATTCTCTTTTTGCCCTTAAATAAACTAACCTTAATTTTAGGGCTAAATATATAATTCTGAAATTTCTCGAGGGGGAGACCTTATATAAACCCCAGGCACCAAGTTTTAACCCCATTGATCAGCTCTAGCCTGAAGTACAGATGGCATTGCAAAATCCACGTTTCTGGCTTCATGAAGGACTTATACGTCGAGATGTATCCAAATCTCGAGTTCGACAATTTTGTTGATCACAATCTTTTTTCTCCGAGGTAATGAAATAAAGTAAAAATAGTAAGGTTGTTCCAAGCTTCGAAACTTCAAATTGGAATTGGCATCAAAACAAACATCAACTTCTACTTCGCTTCGAAAAAATTTATTCTTTGACAAGGACTAATTTTCGCCAATAGGGTCTACTATTGGCATTTTAAGGTGTTATACACAGTACAGGACAATATCAACATGGTAAAAATATAAAGTAATTGAATTATAAGTTTTTATAATGATTTTGTTTATCAGAATAAAACATAATTTTACAGAAAATTATATGATTAATTAATTTTTAGAGAGTTAAATTCTATATCTAATCAAATTATAATATGTTTTCAGATATAAAACAGCTAGCAAAAATTATTCGAATTTAATTCGATTTCAAGAATATTTAATATATTCCATTCGAGTTTACTTAGGATTGAAAAAAGTGGATTTTCACACCCTCAAAAATTAATTTGTACATCTGATATGAATGAAGAAATTCAGTAATGAAATCAAAAACTTTAACTTACCAAGCATAATTAGATCAATTTACTTTTTAAATTAGAATATTAGAGATATATATTATATTTTATGTTGCATAGTTACCATAAAATTACTGTAACATTAATAGATATTGTACCTAGTTGTATATGGTTGCCTAAAATTACTCATAAATAATAACAATTCAAAACCTTACATGATAAAATTTGATGAGAAATATTTTAAATTAATTAATAACTAAGATTATTGCAAATAGATTGCTATTAATACATACGATACCCACGAGTATTAGTGTAAGGTTCACGTTTCACAAACTGTGATATCCTGTCTAGGAACAACTATACTCACCTCACTTGACATTTAACTCTGTAGCTATTCCCTGACTTAATATAATGCACATTCCTGACAAATCTTTAAACATGCCTGTTCATATCTGCATCAACCGAATAATATAGGGACTTTAGTGTATTTGTTTGATAACTGTATTTTAAAAAATACTCAAATTTCTAATATACCTAAGTTTTAATTGTTATTAAAATTAACTATATATACATAGATATGCATATTATGTACAAACTTAAAATTATTAGTTTGAAAAGCAGATTAGATGTTTGATTTTTTTTATAAAAAAATCATATTTGTGTTTTATATAGCTTGATTTGTAATTTTGAAACCTGTTAATGAATGTTGGGTATAATATATTTAAAATTTTAAACATTTATATATTTAAGTAAGCTTATTTTTAAGTAGTTAAAAAAATATTTACCTCATTTTTAATGTCTTCATTTATATTTAGATTTAGAAACTTGTTGGTTAGAACTGAAATGTAAGTGCCCTGGAACAAAACAATGTAAATGCTAGTAATGGTTTTATTACTTAGAATAAACTGAGACTAAGTTGTGTTTACTATATTTAATAATATTATTAGATTTAATTAGATTTGATTTAATTTTACTTTATGGTGATTCTAATATAAAATTGTGTTTATGTTTGGAATTTTAATTGTAATTTTGTATATCTGGTAATTTAAAAAAAACTTTGTTCTAAATACAATTGAATTCAATTTGAAACTATTTTAAAAATGATAAACACTAAAGTAAACCTAGATTCTAAAAAGTCTCGTATACTTGTATTATTATGGTACAAACGTTTTTCACTTCTATATATGTAAATATGCTTAAACATGATATAGTTATACTCATTATAAAAATAGATATATTATTGTTGCATGTCATGAGGGGGCAAGCTGCCACAACCACTTTAAAAATATAATTCCAACATTTGTGGATAGAGGGAGCATATGGTCAGCACGAGCCTTCCAGTCATTAATCTCATTTTTCTAAATCGTAGATGTTACTTCCTTATTCAATGATCTTCTCATTTTTTCCTCACGAGGCTGAATTTAACCTGTTCCAGACCCACTGATTACCAGAAAAATTTTGGAAGCACCGTGAATTGATCCCGGGAACTCTGGGTATCACTAATCATTTATAAAATACTGTATCCATATTATATTCTTTAAATTTTGATTATAATATATGTATTTAATATTGGATGTATAATAAACATATAATTCATATTATAGATTGAGCTTGGGCTAATAATTTTTTATTGTATTTTTACTTTACTAGGGATATTTAGGCGGGTCACTGTTTATATTCACAGGAAAGATGAAAAAATATTAACAAGCTTCAACTTTCTATTTATACTTGAGTTCAATAGTATATATAGGAATTCTGAAATTCAATAATTAAAATCTCATTTGGAATGGTTTTCAGGTAATTTGAATTAATTTTATTAGTATATGTACGTTTAAATGAACTTAATAATGGTCGAATACAGGACACTTTTGTAAAAACTGTTTTAAACATCCATACTTTTGTAATGGTATTCATAATACTGGAATATAGGATTATAATGACTACAAATGATGAAAATACTACTTACTTGTAAGCTTACGGCATCACATACAAGAACAACTGCGAAAAGATGTCCAATTTGCCATAAAGGCCAAAAATATAGCTCATCATTAGTTGGCCTCCAAAAAAGATCTGATATATCCTGCCTTAATAGAATATAGGCAAACGTGTATGCTAAAGATGTCAGCCCAACAAAATGAAATGCAATGAAAACAAGCAATTCTAGAGAAAACATCTGATTTGTCACTTCTAAGATATCACATATCTCATCGTATTGTTGGCGTACTTTAAAGAGACATTCAACATCATTATTGGAATAGTTTGGCTCATTAATCGAATGGATTTGATCAAACGGAAGTAATTCTTTCATCCCATGTGTAGAGATAATCTCGGTTTCGTTTGATGCTATTTCTCCTTTAATAAAACTATTTAGAGCTTGAAATATATCTGAATTTACCGAAGAAAGTTGCATTCTGATTATAAGAACCAAGTTAAAGAATTGAAATTCAACTAACGAAACAAAAACAGTAGATAATACGTCGCCCAAACGCAAAGCATATTCCAAAACAGAATATTCATATAAAATAAACGACCAAATAAGTTTTACTACTGGTAAAGGAATTATAATACAAACAAAAACAATGTTGAATAAAAACATTTGTTTGTATAAACAGGGATAAATTGATAATGTATTGTTAAAAGAGTCTATTTTAGATATCAATAAATCCATCCTTCGCTTATAAACAAATCTTGATAAGTAAATAGAAATATTTGCAAATAAAAACACCCTGGTTATAATAAGTCCAGCCAAAACTGATGTTTTATTATTGAGTGATAAAAAGTACGAAGTTGCCCATAGCCCAGATCCAATAACACTTATTGTTGCAAAGAGGCTATACACGAAATATAGCCTAGAACATATAGTAACTCTTTCAAAACCATTTATATTTATAATTTTAAATGGAGCAAGACCAAACCATTCAGATAGATATACCAATGGTTTGATAACTGTCAAAAACTCTGTTATTTCCAACATATCCAGAGGAGAATTCTTTTGCAGTATTTCCAGACTTTGAATTCCTCTTGAAGAAACTCAATAAGAGTTCATTATAATGATTTCAGAGTGTTATTGATTTACTGTATTTATGAGTTTTCATTATCCTAATCTAACAAATATTGTTTTTCATTAAGATAATTGTTTATCGTTCAATAAGAAAGTGGTTTAGTTTCAAAACACCTTCATGATATAGAACGCCTTTATACTGAAATAAATATTGGATCGTGTAGCACTGCGTCTTGCTAATAATTCGGGCTGTACACTAATATATCAATTGCACCAATGGGCAAGGAATAAGTAAAGTTGAATTAAGAGAAGATGTTCCCGCATTTGCGTGGAGAAAGTGTGGAAAAACAATTAAGGAAAACCACCATCAGTACACATGACCGGGATCGAACCACGATATCCTCATCATTGACACTATAGTCTATTACTAGAGTAGTGCCCTAGACTATGTGGCTACCATATCGGATTATAAAAAATTAATTTACATAAAAATCAAAAAAATATTTTGAAAAATCCAAACATGTTTGATTTATACTTTATTGATACTTTCAGAAAAATGCAAGTTATTTATTCAAACAAAATTAAGTGACATTCAAAATATTATAAAGGTATTAATGTGTACCTGTCCAATATTAATAATAATTGTTAGTAATCCAAGAAAATATAAAAATACAGGATTAAAATATTTACATAAATTGAATACATATTTAACAACGAATTGGAATGCATATACACTATAGTTGGTGATTTAAATTTTAAATCAGGTGCAATATATTCAATATGATACCACCCTTAAGTTTTGAGATTGTATTTCGAAACATAGCCTACAAGTAAAACTTCAAGAAAGTATCACGGTCTACGTTTGATTCTTAAATTCGTCCCTAAAGTTTAGATATTTTAAATTCTCACAAACTTCACTATGGCATTCATTATGTTTGCTTCACTTTTTAGTTCTGATAAATATTCATTCATTTTTAATATATTAACCAAGGTTGTTTCTTGTAAATTACTTGAGGAAACTAGTTTCAAAAATCCTTAGGTGGGGTTATATTTTCCACATTATCGTCCAGCAAAGAATCTCTTACATTGGGTTTCTTGAAGACAAGTAAAACTGGATCAAGATAATTAAGTAGGTAGTCACTGCTCCAACAATCTGAAAAATAAATAAATTCACTATTTAAATTAAATCTAAAATATGTCAGAAATGAGTACTTAAACTCAGTGACGAATACAAACTCTTTACTATTTACGCTAAAGCAAATGGTTGTAACCTCTAAACACCCGTATATTTTTTTTATTGAAGTTATACTTCTTTAGGCGCGTTAGGAAAAAATGATGAGAGTGAAATTTTAAGATGAGCGCGCATCACTGTAACACAAAAGTAACAGGTTGAAGGTAAACCGCTCACTAAGTCTCGAAAAAAAAAAGCTACCAACAAAATAGAAATAGAACCTCTGTTAGTCGCGCATGTTGGTACGCTCATAGAGAAATGTATACTATGTTATTCCTTTCTCTATGGTACGCTCGTCGCCTCTGATCACTGTTTTCATATATATAATATTTATCCACATGTTTCTAGTTTCTACATTCACAACACGTGTTTTAGTTTCATACAAGTGCGAATTATATATGTGCTAATAAATTATATTCAGTAGTGATTTAAATTGAATATTTTGATTAATATCATTTACTATTCGTAAATATTAGGGAAAAAAATTGTGCTTATAGACTTTTTCAAGTGCTCCGATATAATTGAGGTTAACTATTCGTATGTATTATTTATTGATATAAATTAAAATATTATTATTTAAAATAATTAATACTAAATATTATAATTTTATTGTAATTAATTATTTGCATGCAATTAAAACCTATTTTTTAATGATGCCAAAGAAGTATAACTTCTCGCGCGCGTACATAAGTACACACACCCATTTTTTTATATATAACTTTTTCACTTTAATTATTAGTTTAAACTATTTTTGATAATAACTTATTATCATAATTATTATAAAATATTGATAGGAACCACTTAGTTCTTGGGCATAAAAGGTTTTCAACGTCAAATTATCTCTTCACATTATTTAATTTTCACAAGATTGTCAGACGAAAAGATTGTAAGACTATTAGTTTGAGGGAGAAACCCCACAAAGTTTAACAAACGTGTACTACTAACATACTTAAATGTGAAGGTAGTTATTATTTAATAGCTTTGTAAATTTTCCCCCTATTGAATTAAAGGTTGTTAGTTTCAAAAAAAAAATTGCTTTTTGCGAATTTAACCATAGAAAAGATATAAGATATTTAATTTGAACATTTCAAAATAATTATTATGAAATAACTTCCATGGCTACGCCCAAAATATATATATATATATTAACAAGTTAATATCTTTGTCCATTTCCTGACTAGTTAAGAATTTCATTTAGAAATCATCCCTGGCAGAAATTATTTTAATATTTGTTGTGTTACACACTAACATATAACATTTAAGTGTAATTAGTTAATTATATATATTTTTGTATTAAAAATATATGTGTTTACAATTTTCAAATTAATAGCAAAATAATTTTTGTTCTGGTATTTACATTAAATGTAAAAATAATGTAGGTATTTTATTTTCCTTTACTTAAGATACTACACTTGCCATGAATTCTTGATATAAATTAGTTTTATTTGTAAAGTATTTCATGTAAAGTATCAAAATAAAACCACAGATGTAATTGTCTTTGATATATACTTTTCAATAAGTACGTGATTGTTTTTTTGTTAAAGTTGATTTGGTTGAAAATTAAATTGTTCTTAGAAATATGAATAACGTTGTGTATGTGAAAACTTTTAATATCATTTCTTTTGTATTTGTAAAATATTTTGTGAAAATTTGAAACAGAAACATGATGTCCACTGTCAATATTTATTTTTTATAAATGTTGGTTTATGGTTGTATATTATGTCGCAGGTTCCTGTGAAGTAATAATATTTAGTTAGTGTTGTTTGAGGTGATGTATATTGCACGTGTGCTTGTCGAACCTTTTTTCATCTCTAATGTTTTTTAGGAAGATAACTTTATTTAATTTAAAATATATTGTTCGAATATTGATAAGACTAACACAGCGATCAATATTAACTTACAGTTAACGTCATGTAAAGTTCACTTAACATTCATGTAGAGTAAAGTAATTGATCATGATTCATTTAACTGAAAAATAGCGTTGCATTAAAAGTGAAAGTTAAATCCCTTATGAAAATGTGGTCCATTTGGAAACATACTGTTAATAAACCATATTATTTTCAGTTGGATGGCTGACTAAGCTTGTAGTGATAACTCATTGCTAAAGATTCAAACAAAATTTTATGTAGAGGGACCAGATGGTTTGATATTTCGCAAACCATACCAGAAAAAGTGTTTATGAACATTGCAAATTAATAAATCAGGTGCTAAAATACCATTAACTTTGTTTTCAAAACCACTTCGGTGATCTATTGATCTAAGGCATCATTCTAGTAATAGATTAGACTGTCGATGACGGAGATCTCAAGGTTTAAATCCCAGTCTGGTGGGCTGAGGGTGGATTTTCCTCAATAGTTTTCCATTTACCCTCTATAACTACCTCTTGATTCAACTATAATAAACCCTAGCCCATTAGCTTTATTAGTTAATATACTTATATCTTTACTAACGGAACATGAATGCTTTTTGATGGACAATACTTACGTTTAGTTTACATCACGTCATGTTTCGTTAAGTTCCTCTTTATGGCTTACGTTTAAAAAAATGTTGACAGATTTAATATTACGTCATCCTCAGACTACATTAATTATTGCCATCCCATCATAGTTTGATAAGGCAAATATATGTTTTAATTCAAAGGAGTTTTATTTAACTGAGAACATTTTAAAATTATGATTAATTTCTAGAGTTATATAATATGACAAGCTATTGGGAATAACAAATATATGAGTTAATGTTAAAGTAGCAGTAATATTTTATTAGTAAATAAAAGTACCCATTTTTGTTGTCCTTCACCAATGTGTAATTTATAAAACTTGTTACATAATTGTTCTATCAGTAAAATATCAACTTTATTCCACGATGAGCTCATACTTAATTGTTACTTCACAAATAAATACATGTTTATCAGAATTTTACCAACTAATGACATTAAATCTAAACTTATAAAGTCAAATTGTAATAAGGTGATACCGCTTCAGTGCTCACTAATACATGGGCATAAATATCTTATTTTCTGATTTTAGGGTACGGTGTTTGTATCCCAGCTGAGTATATTGAGCTATTTTCCTAATTGGTGTCTCGCTGTTTCTCTACGAAAGAGTGGATAAACTTTTTCTGAAATCCATCGCTCCAGTTTCATCCCATTAATGTAAATATGTCGAGAGTCCTGATATGAAACGAGACTCAGAGCGCTGGAATATAAATGGTTTATATATGTCCACTGTGGTCTAATGACCGTAACTCCTGACTACAGATTCAGAGATCCAGCCTTTGATACCCAGTACGTCCAGACTTACTGTGAAGCTGTGGGTCTAAAACTGGGTCAACTCAACATCGTGAAAACAAAATTCTTGAATAAAAAATAGTAACGGCTTTGGTCCAGAAAACTTTGATAAGTGGCTTTAAGTTTCGATTAGAAGATCATATGATACTATACATCCAAAGGAGTTGGTATTATCTTTGCCAACAGCTGGCAGCAGCTGTATCGGTGAGTCGATTATACAATAGAGTTTGTAGTTTGTTTATGACCATATATTAGGTAGATCAATGAAAAATTCAATTATCTTTTTTAAAAAAGGTTTCTTGGATATAAACTCTAGTTTAGGGGTTATTTTGAAATTAATATTTGAATTGAATAATTTTAAAATATGTATTAAAATTATATTTTCATATTTGTTGTCAATGAACTAGAATAATAAAAATTTTAATATAGATTACTTTCGATCAAACATGTTTAAAATATTGTTATTACTAACTTGTAAAAGCGAGGATATTATTTAATCATGCTTAACTTAATTTTTACCCACGTCTAAGTTATCCATATCTAAATACCCTAATGGGGGTAAGGATAAGGAAGGTAGAATTTAAATTAGACAAACCCACACTTATATGGGAAAAATAGTAATATAAAATTAGGGGGGAAAAAACATCTCCGTCTTAGACATGAACCTCAACCTCTACAGAGGAGATGAGTCAGATTCCTTAGTCTACGTAGTCACCAAAGTGTATGAATAGAACTAACTATCTAATCTTGGTGCTAAATTGCACTGTATTATTATAGAGAAACGAAACACAAGCCAACATAACAAGTTATTGTTATAAAGAAATAACCATACTGTATGCAGAAGAGTGAAGTCCAAAACAAAGAATCCGCAGGCAGTGAACCATATCTTGCGGTGCAGAATCTGCTGGGAGAAGATCTTTATTATTATTATTATTATTAGCACCGCGTCTTACTACCCATTCGGGTTATACGCACTTACGCTAATGTGTAATGGGTAGGGTGATTGTGAGATGAAATGAAGGACCTACAGTTTAACGTGGAATCCAAACCACGGTGGAGGCCTGGCATTCCCAACATTCACAAGATGACTTGTCAGAGGTGAAGGAAGGGTTTGGTAATCAGATAAATCTTTGCCGGGACCGAGGATTGAACCCCGGCCGGAGAAGATCTTTAACTGAAACAAAGCATGGGGATGGTTTATGTTCATTGATATATACATATTTATTGATGTTTTATAAAATTTATTTTATTTAGTTTATTATTTGCGTTCGCTAAAATTGTAAATATATATATATATATATATATATATATATATATAT
>CABFVZ010000504.1:159723-179428 GCA_902151445.1 Timema monikensis | reverse complement strand
ATATATATATATATATATATATATATATATATATACACACACAAACAAACAAACAAACACACATTTATAACGCAAATAAGAAACCAAATGAAATACATTTTATAAAGGTTTTATCTTTTATTTTTTTAACATTACGCCCTACTACCCTTTAATTAGAAAAAATAAAGCTAATAGTTAATAGCTTATTAATAAAATAAAATGCTTGTGTGTCTGTCTGTCATGAGGATTGCGCTATATCTCCCGTACATAGTGGTCTGAAATTTTAAAATAATAGCCCCGATGCACTGCCATGTAATATTCGAGGCGGTAATTTTAAATTATGAGTTTGGATTTTTAAATTAATTCAAAACTTATTCGGAATAAATAAAATTTTATTTATGTTTGAAACAGAGAAAAGCGATGCCAAGTTTAGCCACGTAATATATTTTGCGTGATTACCCAGGGCAATACTGGGTACTTCTACCAGTGTTACGTAACATACATACTTACAAAAATATATACACATACATACATACATACATAAATACATACATTCACAATACCCACACATTCACATACACACACATTACCCACACATGCATACATACATACATACATATACACAAACACATACATATACACAAACACATACACATACACAAACACATACACATACACATACACATACACATACACAAACACATACACAAACACATACACACATATATATGTATACATACATAATCACCCCATCCTACGAGGTAGGCAATAACCTGTGCATAATTCTAAAATCTACTCGTAATTAATCCATCACAGTAACTTTCTCAACACTTCCCCATCCTTGCATACTCCCTTAGCTTCAACATCAATACAGTGTGTCATGCAAGCTCTCTTACTTTTAAAACTCTAGACTTGCCGTTTAAGGGGCGATGTTGGAATTAATTCCCTGCCGAGTATACGGTTGGTGGAACACCGGGCACGTTTGACTTTCTCAGCTAGTTATGGCAGGGAATGTCGTGGATTCGATTGGATTTGCAATCCATTACTCTGAACATGGTTCTAGATTCTCCAATTCACGCTGCATGTCCTCCCCAACCTAATCCACAAGACTTGACTGTCTTAACTCTTTCTTGTGATGAGTACAGCTTATGTGACTCTTCATTATGTAACCTCCTTCAATCTTCAGTGGCCTCATTTCTTTTTGTATAAAATATCTTTCTAATTTATTTTGTTTTTAATTGCCCTAATTTGGTTTTCCTGATGAAAGTTGAGAGACAACGTTTCACACCCATAGATAACCACCAGTAAAATATTTGTTTTGTATATACAGAGTTTTACATTCCTTTACAGCAGGTGAGATGTCAACAACTTACTGACCGAGTAATAGCCTAAATTTCCCGACTGTATTATTTTACTAGTTTTCATTCTAATATATTTATTGATAGTTAAAACTGTTCACAAATATTTAAACTCATTCCATTGTTTCAGAAGAGTCACCTTCATAATGTTATATCTAACATTGAAAGCATATACGCCATATATGTGAGCCCAATGAAATAAAATCGCTAATAAGGAGAAGTTCTATTGAAAACACGTTGTTTTTAATTTCAGCTATGTCACATATTTCTTCATGCAGTTTACGTAATCTAACGATCTCTTTCGCACTGATCCTACAATCATATTGCAATGGAATTAGAAATTCCTCCCTCGTCCTCGATATGTAGTTTATCTCGTCTTAAGTAGAAGCTTCTTTAGATTGAAGATAGGTAATTAAAAGAACTAAATTTGAAATCAGTGCTGAACACTTCAGTCCAATTAAGATAAACAAAATAATAAACTGGAATTCAATACATGAAACCAAAATGACCGAGAATGCCTGAAAACATTTGGAAAATCCTTGCCAATTGGAAATATAACTGTAATTTAAAATACTTATATAGTTTATAGGCGGTAAAGGTACAATAATACACATTATAATGTTTAACCAGAATATTTTAGTGTAGAAACAAGGATAGTTAGGCAATACTTCACCGAGAGAGCATATTTAGAAATAAACAAATCTATTATTTGACAGAAAACAAAGTTTGATAAATAGCTCCAAATATTGGCCGCTAGATATGTGATAGTTTCACATAATACAGCCGTGTTGACTAAATTACTATGGTTGCTTGATAGGTAAACGTAATTGCTATACATTTATAAACCTATAACGGCAACCATTGATATGAAATCATGTTTCACAATTATAAACGAAGAAACACTAAGGAGGCTGGAAAAATATATCAACGGTTTTGTCGACGTGATAAAAGTTGATATTTTTAACTTTTTTAATATAGATAAAACAATTTTGGAGTCAATTATATGGTTGAATTCTCTTCTACAATTTGAAATAGGGCTATATATCCTCAACAAGTTTTGTATTTTAATAATCAATAAGAATTATACAAGTAATGTACAAAGATGTGTTTTACAATATTTGGTTGCTTAGTGGTTTAAAACATAAATTCTTTTGTATCACATATTTGATATTTTTATTTTTAAACTAAGTAATTATTATTTGTCTTTTCATATCCAAAGATAACGTTGCTCTAACACCTAATGGTTATCGACTGGCCTACTCAAAGCTGTCAAGAAAATATGGGCTCTAGGTCTTAGGTATCCGGTATTCCGGCAATTTTGATCAGGGGTCAGGGCTGCCCTTAGCTGACGTGGAGATCCAGGCAAATTAAGTTTGAGGGGCCACCAGTTATTGGTCTTACACCATTCACACAAACACAATAAATTAAATTACATTTATGAGGCAAGTATATATGAGCAATAATCTATAAAAATAAAACTATTTGTCTTTTCAAAAAAGGATATTTAGAGTGGATTTTGTAAAAATACCCGGAACGAAAAAACAAAATTGAATTGCCTTGACATTTAGTCCACAGGCAATTCAGGTGATTTAGTTTATCATTGAATTCCTGAAATATAATAAGTTGAGTGGAAAATCACATTGGAAATAATTTTAAATTGTCTTTTACAACTAACTTATGAGTGTGGAAAATATTTAACGGGCGATATTCCAAAATTTATCTTTCTCACTTTTATACTTCAATTAGCAACCTGTAAATTTTGAAACTTTTATTTTAATGTCTTTGAAAACATTATAATCCTAAAACATGATAAAACGCGCAAAAAAATATGCCCCTTAAAACATGAAATGCATACCATGCGTAAAATAATATTTTTTAATCTATATTGCCTTAAATATACTAAGATGCCAAAAATTACTTTTGATATTTTGACAACCCTGCCCCTTTGCGAAAGTGAAAAAAAACCATCGTCGAAGCTCCTATTTGTACTCGTATGTGTTTCAAATTTGATAGCTAGTAATTTAAAATATATGTAGGACACCCATATATAATATGGCTGTCAAATTATCCCTTTAAAATAATAGTAAAAAAATATACATAATCGTGATATCACGAAATATTCGTATTTCTACTATTTACTTTTAATATTTATTTTTACTACTACGCTCAACTCCAAGGTTATTAAACAACTTTTCAAAAATCTAAGAAAATGTATAGAAAATTCCACCCAATTATTGTGGAATGGGGATTGGTAAGCCACTTTGACATATTATTGGTATTATTATTATTATTATTATTATTATTATTATTATTATTATTATTATTATTATTATTATTTAGCACCAGGCCCATTTACCCACTCAGGCTTTACACTCCCTTTGAAATATCACATGTGTTAAAACCACTCGCTTTGCACACGTCCAAGAATCGAACTTTGACCTCCACGTTGCTAAATCCCAAATATATGTTGAGCCTAGCGTGGGATTAGATAATTGTGGATAGTTGGGGGAGACCCGAAGTGTAATCCCAAGTGTTTTAGCCTTATTTTTAAAATTACGTATTAAAAAAGATTGAAACATTTAACTGGGTGTGTATTACCAAGAAAACTACTTTTAATTTATTATTTTATAAGCTATGTCCAATATTCGTGGGCTCATACCCATGATGGGATTGATGGATTTTTCTTGAGCTGTAAAAAATCCATAACACAACTTCCTTCACCCGGGATGTTTCTTATCACTGCGTCCTACTACCCATTCGGGTTGTACGCTGAATGGAAATAAAGCTTTCGGTCTAATGTTGACTCTGGCATGTAAAAGATCCCTAGAAAATATGTGAAAACACCTTTTCCGGCAAAATTGGTAGGCCCTTTCGCCTTCGCTCATAGAAATTCCCATGTGCTGATATAATCAGTCACTTCAGAATTTGCATGTTAACTACCTCATATATATAAATAAAATACAAGCTATGGTAAAGAATTTACAAAACATTTATATAATAGAGAAATTTAGATAAATTAAATATTATAACTTAATAATGTAATTCTCTTTTAAAAATAGTATTCTGATATGAACTAAGGTAATAAATTATTGATAAGCCTTAAAATGAGATTTTAAAATTTATTATTGAAAAACATAGTGTGTTCAATAACATACTAAAATAATATTAATTATACATATAAATTTGCCCTAATTAAAACGTTGATAAGGCCAATTAAAATATTTTCCACCTAGAAAGTATTGTTGAATTGTACAAATACAAAGATGTCATTTTTAACATTTCATCCAAAAATATTTAATGTCTTGCAATATGTATCACACCCAAAGTAACAATAAATTTATCTAATTGAACAATACCAGTGTCTGTATTACTAATGGTATTATTTATTATTGGTATCTGATAGTACCTTTATTTTTAAATAAGATACTTCCATTTTAAACCTATACTCTATTCAAGTTCCTTTTTTTTAAGTAACAAAGAAAACATCATTTAATTTGTATAATGGTGTTTACTATACAGCCCATGTATTTCAACCATGATAGGTTATATTGTTTGTGTTTATCTAACTGTTTCACACATAGCTGATTTCTTGTTTGATGGAATAAATGTTTACCACTTTAGTTAATAACGTCGATACACTTTGTATGCAGTTGGAAAACTAGCAATATTATGCTGATGGTGAGGAAAGAAATGTATCTTGTGTACACATATAAAAAATGTATTCTCCATCTTTTAACTAAATCCTGTTTACCAAACCCTTCCTTTACCTCTGACAAGACATCTTGTGAATGTGGGGAATGCCAGGCCTCCATTGTGGTTCGGAATCCACGTTAAACTGTAGGTCCTCCAATTCATCTCACAATCACCCTACCATTACACATTAGCTTAAGTGCGTATAACCCGAACGGGTAGTAAGACGCGGTGCTAATAATAATAATAATAATAATAATAATAATAATAATAATTTTAACCCAATCATAAAATCATTACAATATGTTTGCTGATACAAATATGTTACACAATTCTTATGGAAGTGGGACTCAATGTTGCGTGTCTTCAGGAGCCCTATAACTTGAGAGATAAAGTTCCGCATATGCTGGTGGTCACTAGAGTGGTTGTTAGTGGTGAAGCTCCCATGAGAGCAATAGTGGAATTTAACAAGGAAATCGCTGTAACTAAGATTGAACAACTCTGTAACCAGTGGATAACATGCGTAAAACTGGGAACAAGTTCAGGCAGGTGTATAGAGGCAAACCTATATTTTCAATTTAGGCATCTAATTGAGCCATATCTTGACCAGCTGGAGATAATATGTAGGGCATACGCAGATGTGACACTCATAATTATCGCTTATGCTAATGCTAATGCTAAGTCTCCCATGTGGCATAGTCATAGGATGATCGGGAAAGATAAATAGAACGTGGTCGGACAGCCCTGCAGAAGGGGGCGTGCTTTGGAGGAGTTCATCTATGGTCATGGGCTTGAGGTTGCAAACAACCAAATAATCTTCCTACATATCAGGGAAGAGCTGAGGCTTCTTTCAACATTGACGTCCCTTTGTGTAACGCCAAGACCATGGACATGTTGGAAGGTTGGAGGGTTGTGGACAACCTTATGGTAAGTGATCATTGCCTGATTGACTTTGACTTTGCTGCAGGGTGGCTGGTGGATGGAAATGGTGAATGTAAAAGAAGGATATACTACATGAGCAAAGAAAATTGGGAGAAGCTGAGGAGTGGACTGATACTGCCCTTACCAGCCCAGTGGAACAAGAAGAAAATTCCAACAAGAAGGCCAAATAGCTGGCGTGGGATCTGCAGAATAAAATGAGGAAGTCGATACCTATGGTGAAAGGTGATATCAAGTTAGGTAATAAACCATGGAATGAGAGACTGCAGAATCTCCGAGCAAGAGCAAGGAGAACTCGTAGGAGATATCAGAGTTGTCGAGACCCGGCTGGTTGGTTGGTGCTGTTAAATATCTACAGGTAGAGGAAGAGGGAGTTTGAGGATGGCTTGTTTTAAGAGAAAAGGAAATGTCTGGAGAGTATGTCCAGAAGGAGCTACAGAGGGGACCTTAGTGGGTGCGGTTCAAGATAGCCTCCGGGAATTTACGGCCCCCAGCCATGATAACCACGCTATCTAAGAATGATGGAAGTACCCCGACCAGCTGGGAGGAATCTGCGGTTCTTCTAATGGAATCATTGTTGCCAGATGATGAGGTGACAGAATATACTGAATAGCAATAAAATTTGAGGGAGAGGATGGACAATGATGAGTATGTAAATGAGAAAGAGGTGTAACCTGTTAGTTGGGAGAAGGTAATCATGAACATTGCTCCGATTGGTAGGAAAAATGTGCGTAGACCTGAAGGGATAAAGTTCGAAGTGCTGGAGAAGACGCCTGGCCTTATTGCTCCTTTCCTTGCAGGACTGCTAAGCGTATGCCTTACTCAAGGTATAATCCCGAATATCTGGAAACAGAGCGAGGTAATTGTGCTAAGAAAGGGGGAGGATAATGACCCGCTAATTCCGAAGTCATACAGACCCTTCTGCCTGTTGAATACAGCAGGCAAGTTGCAGGTTAAGATATTGTGTGAAAGATTACTGAGACAAAATCTGTCATCGCCATTCATCAGCAGCAGTATGGCTTCCAAAACAGCAGGTTTAAGAAGGATGCAATATGCATAGCAATGGAACTGATTAACTCGGCAACCAGTAAATACGTCGTAATAATATTCGTGGACATCTCAGGCACATTTGAAACCTCTGGTTGCCAGCGATGTTTGACAACTTAAGAGAGATTCAGTGTCCGAGACAGCTGTACAGGAGTTTTAAGGATTACTGTCGTAACAAATATTCCACTCTAAGATGTACAGGAAACAGGGTTCAGAAGCTATTGACGATGGGATGTCCCCAAGGATCGGTATGTGGCCCGATCTTTTGGGATGTCAGCCTGGAACCAGTGTTGTACTTGTTGGAGGGGATACCGGAGACGCAGGGTGTTTTCACCTTCGCAGGCGACCTTCTAATAGTAATAGAAGGGTATTATAGAAGGAACTTAGAAAGAAAAAAGTAACCAGGTACTTGAAGAACTTGACACCTGGTGTAAAAGTGTCAAGTTAAAAATGTCAAAGGCGAAGACGACCTACATGCTCTCAAATTCTAGATTGGCTAGGGATCCGACCATAAAAGTAAGTAGGAAATCTATAAGAAGAAGCCACACGGTCAGGTACCTGGGAGTGACCCTTGATGAGAACAGAATCTTCAAGGTGCACATGAATGAAGTGATGGGGAAAACTCAGTCAGTGATGAAAAAAGTATAAGCATGGGGCAAAGGCAGCTTTATCTGCCTATGTGGATAGTAAGGACATACCATCAGACAATCCTTCTCTCTATTTTGAGCTATGGGGCGTGCATCTGGGCTCACAGACTAACCAATGTCGTTCCAGCTAATTTGATTCGAGGTCTACAGAGAAACATTTTACTGAGGCTGACGTGAGCCTGGACTGTAGCAATGGATGCACTGTGTGTGGCCCTAGGTGTATGGCCGTTGTACCTCATTATAAGGAATAAAGGTGTGGCGTACTAGATAAAAAAGGGAAACATGGAGAAGGTGAGACTCTTTACCACACCCAATGTGGCAACATTTGGAGTGGTGGAAATTGCTCCGTTGGCTGAGTGGCATAGACGCTGGGGGAGAAGTGGGACCAGTAGAAGGACTTTTTAATTGTTCTCTAATGTGGTCGAGAGACTAGAGAATAAGCACCTCCAGCCATGTCGGGGTGTTTTCCACTTCATCACGGGGAAGGGAGCTTACCCGGCATTTATCAGGAAGCTGGGATTAATAGAGTCGGGGAATTGTGAATGTGGTGAGGAGGTAACCCCTGAACATGTGGTGCTCAAGTGCGTCATTACACTAGAATAAATAAGAAACTACCAGAAAGAGATCCAGGTAAGACTAGCAGATGAAGTACTGAGGGACCCAATCTATTGAAAATTCTTGGACCAGATTGCACTGAAAGCGTCAGATAGAGAGCAAAGACCACCTACATAGACTTAAAGAGGCACAGGGACGAACAAGATGGGACGTTGACAATGGCAGTGACAAAGAAGATGACAGCGACATGGAGGGTGGGACTGACACGGACACTAGTGTGGTTTTAGCAGGAAGTGAGTAAAGAAAAAAGTATTGTTAAAGGGGGATAAGCTGAAACAATCCTTGCCAAGATAAAAAAAAAATAGGTGGTGGAAGGAGAGAGCATGAGCCCTGGTAGCTGGATTTCAGTGCAACTGACTGTCTGGGGGAACACAGAGGATGCCCTTGTGATCACAAGGACAGTTTTCCAGTCGTATGAACAAATGTTAGTGGGGTAAATATGACATCTGAGGGGTTCCCTGCACCGTATGACCCACCACCTTGGAAACAAGAGAAGTGGATTGTGGTTTCTGGGCCTACAGAGTCAAGATGGAGAAAGGCGGCTGCCCTGCAGCCCTCTGGTACCATCGGAGTGACGGACTTCCCCGGCAGGAATGGGAATAAAATAGTTAAGTTAGCTTGGTTTATTTTAGTTTAGTAGTTAGAATAGCTAAATTAGGGACGGGGGAACTAGGTAGTGGGTAGATTAGAAGATTCAATTGCCAAGGGTGGAAGGAAGGGTGAAAACAGAAGTATGGTGGCTAGAGATTAGGTGGGGCACCAACTCCAATAGGGTGCCTCCCCAGGTGGTAGATATGGGGGTGCCCACCTCTGCTGGACGCTTGATGGTCTCGGGAGTGAAATCCCGGACACTGTGGAAAGTCCAGTGGGGGAGGGTGCTGGGGGCGTAATATACCTGGGGCGGACTAAATGGAACTGGGGGTAGTTAAATTTAATTTAAATTAAGAGCTAAAATATGTTTTATAATCTTAAAAAGGAAATTCATATTGTAATTGCAAAAGTAAAGTCAAAATGATGTGTTAAAACGGCCCGGATTTAAAGTTTGTAAGATACAGGGCCTGTAAACACTGAATAATAATTTTAAAAAAAAACTTCTAAGGACGCTTTCTCGGTCTTTTTTTCCCCGACTATACGCAATGACGGGTACTTAGTCTGTGACGTCATAAACGTCATAGAAATAATGTATAGCGAAGTCGAGGTCAAAGTTTGAGTTTTGTACGGGTGAATTGGTTGGGTTTTGACACATGCTATTTATCAAAGCACTTTTCCTATTCCCTCGCCACACTAGTTATAGTGAATTTCCTTTAACTACTCATTAAATCTTTAATCTTGTAAATAATTATTGAACACAGCAATCAAAATTAATGAATAAAAATAAAACTCTCTAATGTACAACTATAAAGTCTCTAGAGTGAATGTATTTTTAGCTATCTTACTTGAATCATTAATACAGTCGGGTAAAATTTATATTAGTCGAAGGGTTAGATTTACAAACTAGCCACAGTTTATAGAGTGTTTTCGTAAATAACCAATACTTTTGGTTTTGCAGTGCAGTTTACTATCTATCTGTATTATGCATATTAAAATCACGCTAATGTGTAAGGGTTTGTAAATACGTATTTTAGAGGAAATGTAACATCTTAGTTAAGGGATGTGAAAAATAATACAGGAAAAACTCCCTTTTTACTTCTGGCGTACATTTTAACTTGACTTCACTAAAACTTTCAAATTATACCAGAAATACCTGAGGATAAAAACAAGACTTAGTATCTTTCAATATTCTAGGTTTGCCCAAATTTAAACAAGCAACAAAAGTGTCTAGTAATCATTTAAAATATAACGACTAAATGCTAACGGGTATAAATAAACCTAGTCTTTTGTGATTTAAAGTTTAATTATAATGTAATTCATGCAATATCTTGCATAATAAAACCTAATTGTTTTGAGGGTTTATTTTAAAACATAAAATCTAACCAAATTTAATAAGAAATACTTAGCAAATTTAAATATTTTATTAATTTTAATAATGATTTTAAAAACAATTATCAATTTAAAAAAAAATAGCATTCGTGAAAATTCCGTACGAAATAACGAAAATGTATTAGTATAATTTTTATATTAAATTTATTCTTGAGATATTCCAAACGACTTCAATAGAATTATATTTCAACTTCTTTTTTATATATAATTTGATTAGCCCATTTCCAATCATAGAAATTACGAGGAATTGAGTGAACAGATTTTGACAAACATCCACCCGATTTTCACAGATAAATTTCAATTTTTAAATCTTGGTTTAATCACTATGTAAACCATTATGTGCCGCATGGGTGCAATCTCTAAATAAAATATATCTCTTTGTCAAAAAATAATAACTCGATCTTCATTAATTGTTGGTCCAAACACATCACAATTTTCTCTTTGTATGCTGGTTATTACACATCTAAATTGAGATTCCTAAACTGGGGATACATTTATTTTTTATTTGAATATTGCTATCGTTAATTCGCATTTAAATCAATCATATTGAGTATAGTTCGAAAATTAAAATGTTAAGTTGTTAAATTCGTGAATATATTGTCTAAATTTTGTATCGCGCATGATACAATTATGTTTAAATATGTTTTTGTTTGTATTATAAGCTCAAAGACGATAAAATGATCTTGAATAATGTTAAAAAAATTAGCTATTTTAACTAACTAAATATGAGTCTTGGTGTTCATTTTTTTCAAATATTGGATTTTGATGTTCAGTTTATTAAAATGATGTGTTTTGATGATCATTTTAGCAAATAGTAACACAATACGTATAAATAGGTTAAGCTATGTTTTAATTTTACCGCTTAATTTTAAGGAAATAATATTTAAATGTAATATTTTGTGTACCCCGTATATATTTTCACATTCTTACAAATAGAGTAAGTTCACTTATGTTTCCATGTTGATACTTAATTTTGAGGAAATTATATTTCAAAGTACCATCATATTTTAGTCCACATCTATATTTTCACAATCTTTCTCTCTATCAGACTCTCACGTTTTCACACACTCTCACACTCTCTTCCTCACATATACACACACATACATATATATATATACAATCACTCATAAAACACTCTCTAATATAATATTTTCTTATTCTCTCTCTCACACTTTATCTCCCTCTCTCTCTCTCTCTCACTGTCTACCCTCATATATACTCTTTATCACACAATTTCTCTCACATTATCTTTATTATACTCTCTCTTTCTTAAGCTCTCTCTTTCTCAATTATTCTCTCTTCCTCGACCGCTCTCTCATTTACAACCACTCTCGCTTTCTAAAACTCTTTCTCTAACGTTCTATCTCTTGAATGCTCTCTCACAAACGCTCTCTTTCAAACTCCCTCTATCTCAAACGCTCTTACTCAAACTCTCTTTAACACAATATAACTCTCTCAAAGTTTCTGACTCAAACTCTCTCTATCTCAATCTCACTATCTAAATTTAAAGCTTTCTCTCAAACCTACTATCTCTCAAATTTGCTCTCTCAAATTCTGTTTTTAGCTCTTTCTCTCAAACACACTCGCTCTCTTAAACCCACGATCTAACTCTCTTTTAACTAATCTCTCCCTCTCTAACTTTCTCTCTCTCTCTCTTTCTCACACACACACACACACACACTTTATCACGCATTCTTCCAAACATACTCTGTTTCCCTCTTTCTAACAAAATTTCTCTCACACACTTTCTCTCACTCACATTTTATCTCCTTACATACACACATTCGTTTTCTCTTCTTTCAGTATTTCTCTCTCTAACATATACATGGACTCTCACTATTAATCACTCACTTGATTTCTCTCAACTACCTAATTTAAATCTCTCACACTCACTTTCTCAGACTCATTATCATTTTCTCACACTACTTTCTAACACTCATACACTCACCCACACACACAATCATACAATCTAACACTTAGTCTCTCAATTTCACTAACACATTTTATCACTCTTTGTATCATATATCTTAAGATATATTATTTTATAAGTCCGTTTACAGTAATAGAAATTAATATGAAATGAATGAACAAATTTTGACAAACGAACACTCATTTTAAAGATTATAGAATCATGATGCCGGTAAAAGTATTGGCCTAAATATAAAACCCAATTTTCCTAGCGAATTTTCCATCTTTTATCTTTGTGTGGGAAGTGCTTCATTTGTACAATTTATCTTTGTTTACATCACCATGGAAACCATGATTTGTGTATGGCTTTATATTGGTAAATAAAATATCTGTCTTCGTTTGAAACTAATATCAGTTCATTCGTTAATTAGGTGGTTTGTGCAACGAATATATAGATATTTGGGAGATGGGTAATTTTAGAGTTATCTTTGGTGCATGAAGAGGGTAAAGATAAATTTTTATTAAAATTACACACCGAAAATTAAATATCTAAGTAAATGTGATAGCCTTTGACGAGTAAACTCTTAACTGTGAGGACTTATTATATAGATCTTTTCCCAGTAAAAAGTTTAAAACTAATCTTAGTGTAATAATCTTCCATCATCGCTGCAACGACCCACTAGTCTCCCTATATATCATATGATAAGCCAATTTCCGGTAATAGAAATTACGACGAAATGACTGGACAGATTTTGACAAGGACCGCTCATTTTAATTGTAATGAGTCCAGGATATAGGGATAAATAGTTGTTTTCCACGAAAACCCTATTTTCACAGAGAATTTTCACTTTTCGTTCCTCATTTGATCACCGTGGAAACCGTTATTTATTGCATGGCTGTTAATCTTTAAATAAAATATTTCTCTCTGGCTCAAAAATAATAATTCAATCTTTATTTTCTTCTTATACATAATTTGATAAGCCCTTTTCCAGTAATAGAAATTACGAGTAAATTACTTAACAGATTTTGAAAGACTACCACTCATTTTAATGGTTAGTAGTCCAGGATATTGGGAAAACTAGTATTTTCCCACGAAAACCCAATTCACACGGAGTATTTTCACTTTTTCATTCTTCGTTTAATCACCATGGAAACCTTATTTACTGCATGGATGTAAATCTTTAAATAAAATATATCTGTTTGGCTCAAAAATAATAACTCAATTCTTATTTGTTGGTCTAAACACATCATAATTTTCGTTTTGGATGAATATTTATCTTTGGATGCTGGTCATAACACATCTAAATATGTACTTTTTTATTCGGATGTTGTTATCGTTAATTTTCATTTAAATCAATAATATTGAGCGTAATTCGAAAATTAAAAGGCTAAGTTGTTAAGTTCGTGAAGAAATTATCTACGTTTTGTCTCGCTTATGATAAAATAATGTTTAAATATGTTTTTGTATGTATTATAAGCTCAAAAACGATAAAATGATCTTGAACAATGTTTAAATATAGCCCTTTTAACTACATAAGTATGATTTTTGTATTTTATTTATTTCAAAAACATAATGGTTTTTTATGTTCATTTTATTCAAATAATAGGTTTTGATGTTCATTTTAGCAAATAGTAACACAATACAAATACATAAGTTAAGCTATGTTTTCATTTTGCCGTTTAATTTTGAGGATATGATATTTAAAAGTAATGTTTTGTGTACCCCATCTATCTTTACATGTTCTTACAAATACAGTAAGCTCAGTTATGTTTTCATGTTGACAAAATTTTGAAGGGAATAATATTTCAAAGTAACGTAAAATATTTCACGTTCTCTTTCTTTATCTGTCACAATCTCTTATGCTCTCACACAGTCTTTTTCACACTCTCTTCCCTTACACACACACACACACACACACACACTCTATAACACAATTTTTCTCATGTGATCTTCTCTCATTCTCTCTCTCACGTTTCATCCCTCTCTCTCCCACTTTATATATTTTAAAATACACTCTCTATCACACAATTTCTTTTACATTATCTTTATTATACTCTGTATCTTAAGCTTTCTCTCAAACGCTGTCTCTTTCAAAGGCTTTCTCTCTCAAACTCTCTTCCTCAACCTCCCGCTATCCCAATCACTCTATGTATATCCCAATCTCACACTCTCTCTATCTTCCTCTTTCTATCTTCCCCTTTCTATCTTCACCCTTCTATCTTCTCCTTTCTATCGTCCCCCTTCTATCTTCCCCTTTCTATCTTCACCCTTCTATCTTCCCCTTTCTATCTTACTTTCTCATTCTTCCTTTCTCTATCTTCATCTCTCTATCTTACTCTTTCTTTATCTCACTCTCTTTCTTTATCTCACTCTCTTTATCTCAAACTCACTCTCTCTCTCTCAAACACACTCTCTCTCTCTCTCAAACACACTCTCTCTCAAACTCGCTTTCTTAACTTCTCTCTCTCAATCTTTATTTAACTCTTTCTCAATATAATTTTATCTCTGTAAAATAATCTATCCATCCCTAACTTTCTCTCTCAAACTTTCTCTCACACGTCCACACATTTTAGTTCTCTTTCACACAAACTCTCTTACAAAATTCTACGCTTTCTCTTTCTCTCACATACACACACACCCTCTCTCTCACACACTTTAGCATGCTCTATCCCTTACATATTCACTTTCTCTCTCACACACTTTCTTTCTCACTTTCTCTTACACACTATTTCTTTCACACACACTCTCCCTCCTCCTACAAAACCACTTTTTCTCTTCTCTCGATATTTATCTCTATAACACATAAACATACTGTCACTATCACTCGCTCACACTAACTCGATCTCTCTCAATTGCTAATTCTCAGTTTCTTACACACACTTTCTCACACTCAAACTCACATTTTCACAATCACACACTCAAAAACACTCACATTTTCACTATCACATTTTATAATTCTTTCTATATTATATTTTATATATAATTTGATAAGTCCGTTTCCAGTAATATAAATTATGAGAAAATGAGTGAAGAGATTCTGACAAACAAACACCCATTTTAAAGATTAGGGAATCAGGATGGCGGTAAAAATTGTGACCTAAAACTAAAACCCAATTTTCTTTTCAATCGACTTTTCCATCTTTTCCTTCTGCGTGAGCAGTGGTTCATCTGTGCATCTGTTTAAATTACCATGGAGACTATAATTTGTGTCTAGTTTTATAGTGGTAAATAAAATATTTGTCTTTGTTTAAAAATAATATCAGCTCATTTGTTACTTGAATTGTTTGGTGCAACGAATAAAGAGTTTAAAATTAATTTTAGTACAATAATCTGCAGCCATCGCTGCAATGACCAAAGAGTACATATAGGTTTTTCCATTTTTTACGCTGCTTTTAAAATATGTATATTTTACTTCGCTTTAGTTATTTGTTAATATTGCTCTTTTTTTATTCTTATGAGTATCACTATTTTTTTTCGTAACTATTCATCAGTATGTATAATTATTAACTATTATTGTTTATCTTATTTTCTCGTGTAGTTATAAGTTTTTAAGGTACTTGTGTACTTTTCAGGATATTTCCCCAGCTCAATTATACCTGTGGATACTCTCTCCTAATCACAAATCTAGTTAACAGAAAATTAAATATAATATATTTTATTATAGCTATTTTGGAACTAAATAAATAATCAATAAAACCAAATATTATAACTTAGTTAAGGGTGGTTAAAGAATATTATACTAGAGTTAAAATATATATTTTTGACCAAAAACAATAGTAGTATTAATATTTTAACAATATTGGTACTAATGTTTCAACATAAAATAAATTACTAATGGAAATAAATACTAGATGACTGATGATAAATATATTTATAAATAAATGTATGTATATATACATAACTAGATAGCTGTTGCCCGCGGCTTTGCTCGCGTGGAAGTTGATTATATTCAAATACGAAAATATACATATGTATTTACAGATTAATTTAAAATATTACGTTACGTTGATGACCATAACTTGACCTCAGATCAAAAATAATGCAAGTCCGATACAAACTTTCACCCCCTTTTTCATCCCTTATTAAATAAAATTTCCAAAATTCCTGAAACACGTATTTATTTGTTTTACGTCAATAACCGAAATACAAAATTTTGTTTATGTAACTTTCAAAATGACGGACTTTCATACATATTATCATACATATTATCATCCCCTATTTTGACCCCTTTGGGGTGGAATTTTCTAAAATCCTTTCTTAGTGGGTGCCTACATAACAAAATGAATATACAGTCCGAATTTCATGCTTGTAGCCTTGATAGTTTGCGCTCGGCGATGATGAATCAGTCAGTCAGTCAGGACATATTATTTTATAAGTATAGATTATATATATTTTAGTATTTGACTGGGTCTCGCCAAGATAATGTGTCATGTATTAAAATGTAGGAAATTTGTTTCCTCTTTAATTTCATATACTTTATACTTTATGTATATTAATAATCTCTAGTTCTTCATTAGACACTCAGCTTTATATTTATGCACTTATTTACCACTTTTTAAACAAAATTTAGTGAGGGACAGCACAGATTTGGTTGCATGTTTTAAAGACACCGGAAAAGGTAGACCGTAATTTATTTTTTAAACATTCTAAATTCACGATTCAAAAGTGTTACATTTAGGAACAAACATAAAATTAAGCTTATTTGGAGAACTCCCAATAGTCAATATTAAATGTAATCAAATTTGGCAACAATATAATAGACCAGATAAATACATAGGAACATAAATATTTACAAGAAACAATACTATGTAATAAAGTCAATCAGTATTAAAACTATAAACGTCATATATACTTTTAAATGGCCGCAAATAAATCAGGTGATCATAAATAACATTAAATATAGTTCACCCGACTAATTACAATGTCCAGATCACGTCAGCATCGCTTCCTATTAATAATCAATATTTAATCATAGTTACAAAAAGGATTGCTAAAAATCGCTCGTTTATTCTTTCTTTACCCAAATATTCGACCATGGTTTTTCATTTAGAGATTATGGAATCAAATATAATCAAAATAAATGAAAAATATCAGAACGTATAGAAATTAAAATAGTAAAATGACTTTATGATATAATATACTTAAATATAAGAAAACGTTAACAGAAATAACACCACCATATGTTTAAACTTTATTGAATACAGTTTTATAAACGTAGATGTAATCTATATTTATAAAATAGTTTAATTGTCTGTTGTGAGCATTGCGCGATATCTACCGCAAGCCAAGGTCTTATATTTTAAAATCAACTGTCCCTGTGCACAAACATAAGTAACCCGAAGCCGGAATTTCAAATTTTTTACTAGATTTTTATTTTTACCTTTATTAAAAACTGGTCGTGGTAGCTAAAAGGAAGAGTTTTTCTTTCTGTTTGAAGCAAATAAAATGGGTGCACAAGCTAGCATCGAGTACTTCTACTAATTCCAAATAAAGATATATTTTGTTACGACTAATCTGTTCACATTTTTAAAGTAAATATTTTCCCCTCATTTAATATAAATATAATTTTGAATTTCAATGCGTATATTTTTATCAGAAAAATAAAATGTTTTTTTATAATTTTATAAAAAGTGTGTAAATAAGTTTTGCAATGTATATTGTCAATACTATACTCTCACTAACATCAGTGTAACATTCATATTTCCCAACCCGTCACAAAGTGTACGGATGTTATTAACTAAAGAGGTGAAAATATCTTCCATCAAGCTAGAAACCAATTATGTGTCAAACATTCAACCTGATAAACACAAACAATGTAGTCTGCCATGAATGAAAGATATGTATGGTAGAAAAACCATTATTGAAATTAAAATTTAATATTTTCTTAGCTCTTCAGTAAATATATTTTTTTGATATTTCAGATCAATAATTTCAGTTGTAAGTTTTCTCTTTTTTAAATAAAAGCATAATAAGATATGTATTTATAAAATAATTTTAAGTGTATTTATATAAAGAATTATAGGTTTTCTTTACTCAATGCAATGACTTTTTTTTTTTAGCACCGCGTATTACTACCAGTTCAGGTTATATGCTTAAGTACTAATTACGCTAATTGGTTAGGCATTGGGAAGGTTGAATTTAGAGAAGGTTAACTTGCATTTGCATGGAGGGAGAGTGGAAGACCAATTAGGAAATACCACCCCGATCTCACCCGACCGAGATTCGAACCTCGATATTGCCGTCCTCGGAAGTCTGGCTCAACATGAATATAGCTCGTTAGCCAACTACGCTACCTAGAAGGGTCAGTGACTTGTGTTATGGTCTGGATGTATCACAACACATTTTTATTCCAACGCCAAAAGTTTAGGTGACATCATTATATTTGTTTATTTTAAATATTTTATTCATGGACGATAATGTACTCAACATCCTTGCAGATTTCTGTAACAAAGTAGTTTATTTTTGAGTTCTCCGGGAGCACTGTAAGTGACTTGCACACATGTGATTTTATTTCAAGATTATTTTCCTATACCCTCTCCAATCTAGTTTTATTCTAAAATACCATCTTCATTGCCCTTTCAAATATGTATATAATAACCTTGGACTCTAAAGTAGTAGTAAAAATAATTAATAAAAATACAACAACAATTTCAGGCCACCAATATGACATCCAGGGTGAATTTTTATTCAACTCTTTTACTTTTAAGAATTAATGTGACTTCCGTGTCCTTGTGGAATAAACTATTCACTGAATCTATATATATAATTTGAAACACACAGTGGCACAAACTTAGGTCTCCAGGATAGGTTTTTAGCTCACCCTAGAAGGCCAGATGTTTCAAAATATCAACGTTAATAATGTAAAAGGTATTTTTGGAATTTTAAATATATCTAAGCTAGTATTATGAACTAAAAGGAAAGTAAAGGTTATTTAAGACGTGGCTAAATATTGTCGATGAATGTGTAAATAAGAGGAACATCAAGAGTTTTCAAAATTAAAGATCATGTATGACTCGGTGTATGGATGTTGTTGAAACGAAGGGAGTATGCGAGTATAGGTTTGTGTGGAGAAAGTTAGTGAGGCTGTATTAAAGTTCGGATGGACATCTCGAGATTTTACAAATCTTTCCTCCGTGTGTAGTCTTGTTACAACATATAAACATTAAGAGGTTGTCTCACTCACCATCCTGGCCCCTGTTGACCCGTCTCAGCAAAAAACTATAATTCCACAACACATCACGGCACTGTCTAACATTGGACTGATGTGGGGCCCGAGATTAATTTCCCAACGACAGTGCCGAGCCGTGCCCACAGGAAAACAAGAAGAGTTATATGCGCGATCTCACTACGCTCTATCGGCCGTACTCGGCAAACTCGTAGAACTGTTCTTCCACGAGCGTCTGGTGACTTGGAACATGTTACAGTATTTTCTAGACCAGTGGTTCCCAACCTGGGGGCGATCACCCCCAAGTGGGCAATTTGGGTTATCAGGGGGGCAATAAATAAGTGGGGGGCGATTTGGGGGCGATGAGTATTCAAAG
>CABFVZ010000504.1:139374-153439 GCA_902151445.1 Timema monikensis | reverse complement strand
TGTATGTATGTATGTATGTATGTATGTATGTATGTATGTATATATGTATGTATGTATGTATGTATGTATGTATGTATGTATTTATGTATGTATGTATGTATGTATGTATGTATGTATGTATGTATGTATGTATGTATGTATGTATGTATATATGTATGTAAGTATGTATGTAAGTATGTATGTAGGTATGTATGTATATACGTACGTATTCTTTAAGTATTGATATTATCTATAATAGGTGACATGGTGGTCTAGGGGTAAGGTGTCAGACTTCTGTGCTGGCGGCCGGGGTTCAATGCTTGGTCCCGGCACAGATTTATCTGATTTCCAAACCCTTCCTTCACCTCTGACAAGACGTGTATTAATCACAACTTGTGAATGTGGGGAATGCCAGGCCACCACCGTGGTTCGGATTCCACGTTAAACTGTAGGTCCTTCATTTCATCTCACTATCACCCTACCATTACACATTAGCGTAAGTGCGTATAACCCGAACGGGTAGTAAGACGTGGTGCTAATAATAATAACAATAATAATAATAATAATAATAATAATAGATATTATATATTCAAAATATCAGCTGCAGATCATATAACTTGAGGGGTCCATTTTTAATAAAATGTGGGTATGGATTAAAATAATTTATCAAAGTGTTTTAGATAATTGTTAGTAAATTCCATAGCAACAAAAATAAGATAGTTACTGAGGCAAAATTCGGTTTGGGAATGATCTTCCAAAATATTTCAAATGCAAAATAGTTTTGAATGAAATGAATTTATTTGTGCTCTGAAAATGTAAAATCAAACATATTGTAAACAGCCTAATTTACTTGGAAATTTTAATTTATTACTAACCAATAGAAGGCTAAAAGATCTTTGTATTTTGATTTTTAAACCAGGCCTAAAACCACATCACCCTCTCCGATGAAACTAGAAGTATATAAAGGCTGTTGGGGCCTACCATCATTCGATGTCCATTGTTTACAAATACTGGCCTATGCCAAATTTTCCAAGGCTCCTCTTCAAGTCTACGTCGTCGAAGACTTTAGAAACGCTACGACAGGGAAGTTACCATATTTTTCACATGAGGATAGAAGTTTTACTGACAGTACGAAGATAATCTCCTACTTGATGAAACTTAAATTCAACACGGACTTAAATCTTAGCTTAAAACAAAAGACCCAATTGAAGGCGTATAAACAACTTATAAAAGAAGAGCTGTACCCAGGTTTTCAATATAATTGGTGGCTGGACGATATCAACTATAACGAAGTGACGTGGGAGAGCTATTCCAGCAACCTAAGTTGGCCTAGAAAACTATATTACCCATGGAATTATAAGAGGGATGTACAACGATTACTAAAGGATAAGGTTAGGTTATAGTCTGGTGTTCTTTCTAGTATTATTATTATTTTATAACAGACTATCTATATTGATGATCGAGAGGTCAAATACATCACTCTCGTAGTAGACTATATGATCAGTGATGAGTAGGATGGGACTCGAATCCAGACCACGGTGTTTATTTCCTCCAGTCTCCTTGCACGTGAATGAATATACATGTCTTCTAACATCATACCTTTCTCATCCCTGCACCTTTAGTGTAATTAAATGAATAGATTCAGCGTGAGTAATAAGACGAGTAACGAATAGAAAATAAATGACAACCATGTGTGTCTGCTTATCATTTCCTCAATATTTCTGACAATCTTTCTATTTTAAACACTACGATTAGCTATATGTACCATTTTCCCAAGAAACAATAATTCGGATAAGATAATACGTTTTCATTAACCTCGTCTCATAAAAAGTTAAGGCTGTTCGTATATTCATATAAGCCACACTAATGTTTTAAGAATGAGCAAAATGTAGAATATGTAATAAATTTGATAGAATTTGCTTACCGGAAGATTACAAAATAATTTGGAAAATAATAAAATCGATACTCCAAAATGGGATTCAAACATTAGCCTCCACGTTACCGGTAAACATAAACTCAATTAGCTTGACATTTATACTGTGTCCCCACCGTTGCGCATAGCAACATTGTCTTAATTTTGTCTGAAAATAATCCTTAATTTTAAATTATTCATAAATAATATGCTATTAAAAATGGAGAGTAACTAATCTTGGATTAACAAGGGCCAGGGCTATTCTTGATAGATAGTCGTCAGGACAAAAACCACTGCGAACCGGACGCCAGAACGTCATGCGATGTATTTATTTATAAGTCTCTCTCCCTAGGGTGTAGTCATGTGGTATGGTCGCATAGTAGGAAGCACTATGCCAAATGACTAAACACCATCATCATCATCTTCAACTGTTTCCAGTCTGTATCCGGGCCCATTTAGTAAAATGCCTCCATCTTACTCAATTCTGTCACCATTATTCCTCCTTTAACTTTTTCCATTCGTCTCCTCTCTCACTTTGTAGCGTTTATTACCATAAAGCTAAAAGAGTTAAGTAAATCAGCAAGATTGGACACTATTAAAAATAAAAATGAGTGAACTTACAATTGCCCCATTCAGTAGTTGCGCCTCCCAAGACGACTCCCCGCACAAGCACAACATACCTCGATGAACTTTACGTACAGACTAATTGCGTGAAGATTGTGTAAGCTTGAACAGTGATTCATCGAGGGGCATGTTGGGAAATGTGTGACGTACATGCCCGAAAAGGTGGATCTAGGTCTTTCTCCAAACTAATCCATTGTTCTACCTCTGTCTGGTTATCCCTTCCCTCTCTTCTTTGTTTTGTGTTTGCCTTTGTGTTCGTTAACCCTCTTTTTCCCCTCTCTGAGCAAGAATGTTAGCGTATATTGTGGTGTAATTCAGATGTGTGATTTACTCTTGTCAGGATACTGTCCTTGGACACATATAGGTGTCCAAGAGGTTATAAGGTACACAATTCTATTTCGGCTATAGTAATTTAAAACTCTTTTTCGGCCAAATAAATGTGTATATTAGACTTTCCAGAAATTATAGATAATTACGCAAGGATATAGCGTAATACCTTGATATGTAAAATTAGTTATGGTAAATAATGTGTACCTTTATATTAGGTTTTCTAGACGCAAAATCCCCTTTGTGGGCTTGCGTGATATCAATACCTTCTATATAAAGGGGACGCCATATTTTTTTAAAGATTAGAGTTTCATTGTATAATGGTTAAAACTTGTATTCTATCTGGCGCGAGACGCCATATTTTTGCGAAGATTGGCCTTATATTGTTATGAGAATTATAGGGTGATTGTTATGACCCGTGACTATTGCCTTTATAATAGTAATATATATATATATAATACTATTATATATATATTTAATTTTTTTCTTTGTATTGTGCAATATTTAATCTATCTATATCTTATATTAATAAATACACTTTACTTACAAATATATTTTTTTACGTTTCATATACTTATGTTATATACTTCACTGATAGCCATAAGTTTTCCAATATTTAAAATAGTAAATATTTGTAGAGTGGGTTCCGGGAAGCAGAAGACAAATGGACCTGAGTACGGTCTATTTACCTTGTGATCATCCTTTCGGCTCCTCTGCATTTATTATGTTTTTGAGATTCTTATTTAACATTAATATTGTGTACCAGCCTTTATTATGTGAGGAATAAAGGTGGTGTTACAACTTGAACAATTTCTGCTATCTGTTCCTCCCATCTCTTTCTTGGCCTCTCTTGCGGTATTTTTCCTACATACTTCATTTCCAACATTTTCTTTGGCACCCTCTCTTTTTCAATCTTCATTACATGCCCATACCATCTCAGTCTTGCTTCCTCTACTATCACATGCCCTCCCTGTACTCTCACTCTTTCCTGGATAACTTTATTCCTAATCTTGTTTCTCCTCATGACAGCTAACGTACTTCTCACAAACTTCATTCCCATGGCCTCCCCATTCCCAGTCTCTCTTACGTTCACTGTCCATGCTCCTGCTGCAATTGACTAAACAAACTTTCCTAAACTCTCATCTTTGTCCCAACGTCCAGTACGGTAGCCACGCCGAACGCTCCTTGGCCGCCGCCATGAAGTGTCTGAACGCCCTGTCAACACACCTCGGTACCCAGGTATTCTTCCTGGGGGGCTCTCCCACCTCCCTAGACGCCTTGGTTTTCGCCCACCTGGCGCCCCTTCTAAAGGCTCCTCTACCTTCCGCGGCACTACAAAAGCACCTAAATAAGTGTGGGAACCTGGTCAAATTCGTGGAGAGGGTCATCAAGGAATATTTCCCCGGAGACATAAAGGTGGAAGGTTTAAAGATCCCTCGCGAAGAAATGGACCCGTTTCCCAACCGCAGGAGGCATCAGGTAAAGACTAGAAGGAACTTTGACTAAGTGTATTTCAATTAAAATAAAGACCTTGATAGCTCAGTGTTAAAAGCATTAGTATACTAAGTCAAAGGTCCCGGATTTGATTACCATGTTCAGGTTTAATTTTTTAATTTAAAGAATATATTTAGTTGCGGCTACACCCATATTTAACAACTGTAATAGCTTGACTGTTTACTCCATTAAAATAAAGATGATTGAATAGAATAATAGACCTGTTAGTTTATCCCGCAACCTTAGAATTAGTGTGCCAATTCTCTACAACCAAGATTTTCAGTAATACAGCTCTTTATCCGCTTCGATGGCCGCCTAGTCTAGGGAAGCGTTTTTCAACCGGTGTGCTACGGTGATTTTAAAGTTTATGAACTATCCACTAAAAATGAAACTCCAAAAAATATCGAATTTATCGAAAAATTATTCAAAACTGTCAACTTTAATAAAATCGGACAATAAAATATATTATTTATACTTATTTTGTTGCTATTCATTTAATTTAATAGCTAATAAATAATTTTAATATAATCGAAATTAAAAAGCCAATGTTTAGTCATTTTGAAAGTAAATATTATTTTTAAAAATCTACCAATCACACAATTTCAAATTAATTTAGCTACGTTCATAAATGATTGCTACATCAATATTTACTTTTATTTTATTTTATTTTTTTGTTTAAAACTGGTTGTTTCATTAAATTAAATTAGAAATTTTAAAAGCTCTGTAATGTCATAACTAGACATTAATTTATCTTACATAATTATAATTTATTCTTACTTTTCTCTATTCTTGGACAGTAAATAAAAGTTCTCAAACATTTTTGAACCTTTATTTTATAAATTATTTCTTGGTTGCTAGTGAAGTTTAAAAAAAACTGATTTGACATAACATGTCAAACAATCAACATCAAATTTCAAATATAGACAATAATAGTCTAGTGCTATATCCTACATACTGTACAAACCGCTTTGGTGGCCGCATGATCTAACGCGCTAGACTCATGTTATACTAAACTGTCGATGATGGGGAGATCAATATTCGAATCTGAGTCGGTTGTACTGAGGGATATATTTCCTAATATCTTTGTCCACCCTTCTTTCACTCAAATATCGGTACACTTCCTCTGAATATAACCTTTCTAATCCCTAAAACCATCAGTATAATTAGTACAAAAACGTATAAGCCCAACGTGTAGTAAGACACGATGCTAAGAAAACGAAAATGTACGTACAATTTTTCTTGTCATTCAAATTTATTATTTTATATTTGTTAAATCTAACTTCAGATGTTTGATTATATTTTAACGCCCTTCATTAGGTTGTTGGAGTCATGGTAGCTACTTTAGCCATGATTGTCTTCGCTCTCTATTCAGGATTGGCTCAATTACCGGAGTGGCTTTGCCCGGACTGTTCGGAAGAAAAGCTACTGCGTTTGAAATGGGAGAGATTGATGGATTCATGCATATCTAAATCTGATTGAGCGTATTGTACTAACATCTATTACATTTAATTAGACCATCTATGTATAAAAAAAACACGTAGTACAAAACTCAAAAATGTAATAGAGAAATCTATTATAAAATATAAATACAAAAAATAATGTACCTTCCATTTACCTTAATTTGTTCCACTATGTCGTAGCATATAATATATCTCCATAATGTAATCTGTCAAGGTAAATGGAGTGTACAGTAAGAAAATCAATTAAAACAATCTACCCGCTTCGGTGGCCGCGTGGTCTAAAGTGCCACTTTCGTGTTATGCTAGACTGCCATAGATGGTAAGATCGGGGTTCGATCCCAGTCGGGTGCACTGAAGGTGGTTTTCCTAAATGATTTTCCACTTTCCCTCCATGCTATTGTGGTTGCATTTACTCTAAATTATGCCTTCCTAATCCCTAACCCATTAGTGTAACTAATACATAGACGTATAACACAGAAAGGTTAGTAAGATGCAACACTAAAAAAATTAAAACAATTTTCTCTTAAATGTTGTGAAATGGTTGTACAAATGGTATACGTAGAAATAAATTTGAATTTAACAAACTTAAAGAAATGTCACTGTTATTGATCTGGAAAATATAATTTAAAATGAAAATGAATTTACAGCTGCCTGTTTTACCGAAGTTTATTTCTATACAAACATTATTAATTGTTCTAGTGAATCACGGAATAGGAAGGTTAAATTTAGAGGAAGTGTATTCACCCTTTGGTGAAGGTAGAGTGGATATCAATTTATGAAGAAAAAAAATTGGTGTGTGTACTTATGTACGCGCGCGAGAAGTTATACTTCTTTGGCATCATTAAATAAGATTTATTGTAGAGAGTTAGATATTAGAAATTAATAATAAATATTTAAAATTGAAAATTAATAATTTAATAATATATATATAATTATTAAAAATAAAATTTAGAAAATAATAAATATATATGACATAATTTGTACTAAATATTATAAGATTCTTAATTTTAAATATTTATTATTGATTATTTAATATTTTAAAAGTAAATGAATAAATTTAATAATAAATTCAAAAATTGAATTTAAGTTTATTCATTTTTTAAATATTTATTATTTTCTTAATTTAATATTCACTTTTCATTTTTATCAAAAAGTTTTCATTAAATTTGTTCATTTATTTTTATAAATATTTATTATTTATTCAATTTAATAATAAATATTAAAAATTAATATTTTAATTTGATGTTCGATTTAAATTTTTATCACAAATTTTTTATTAAATGTTTTATTAATTTTATTTCTTTATTTTGTAAATATTAAATAACCAATAATAAATATTTAACAATAATAATTTAATAATATTTAGTATTAATTATGTTAAATAATAATATTTTAATTTATATCAATAAATAATACATACGGATAGTTAACCTCAATTATATTGGAGCACTTGAAAAAGTCTATAAGCACAATTTTTTTCACTAATATTTACGAATAGTAAATAATATTAATCAAAATATTCAATTTAAATCACTACTGAATATAATTTATTAGCACATATATAATTCGCACTTGTATGAAACTAAAACACGTGTTGTGAATGTAGAAACTAGAAATATGTGGATAAATATTATATATATGAAAACAGTGATCAGAGGCGACGAGCGTACCAACATGCGCGACTAGCAGTTGGTAGCTTTTTTTTTTCGAGACTTAATGAGCGGTTTAGCTTCAACCTGTTACTTTTGTGTTACAGTGATGCACGCGCATCGTAAAATTTCACTCTCATCATTTTTTTCGTAACGCGCCTAAAGAAGTATAACTTCAAAAACCCCCGGCCGGGTTTTCGATCCCCGATCTTTCCGTCATCGGCAGTCTAGTCTATTGCGAGAATGACGCCTTAGACCATGCGGCCACCGAAGCGGGTTATCTCTCCGTTAATAATGGCGTGATATACAAGTTATTTGAAAATAAAAGTGTTATCCGCTCTTTAAGGTATTATCACGGTTTCTATACGCTGCCATTAATCGTATAAGTGGTTCATATCAATCCTTGAATTTAATTTAACATAAGTTATTTGTAATATAATTACGACAAACAGACCTAAAACTAACAAAAATTTATGAACCCCATAATTATGTATGTTATATAAAGTCCATTAAGTTGGTTTATTGATAAAAATGATAAAATTTATATTCATCGAAGCAAAGAAATATAAAACTGTTTTTAAATCAGAACTATAATAATATTTTAAGCTACCAGTATACAAAAAGGTAAATCTTAACATTAATTAAAACATAGTAATAAGTTTTCCCATTATGTTTCTTGTTCTTATTAATCTCCATGAAAATACATGAAGGTTATATTTTTAAATGAAGAAAGGTATTTAAATCTTTGAGTGATAATCTTTAAGAACGCAAAACACCAATTAATATGCTTTGTCCGCTCTGAAAGTAATTCAGTCGGTTCCAGCACCAATGACGGGTCAGAGGTTTTAACCACTCACCTAACCCTGAGGTTCTAAATCCATACCCAGCTTCCCTGACCTCTTCTTGGCTTAGATTATATTCCCGGGTGTAGTTTTCGATTAAGGCCAAGTAAAGACCATTATGAAAGAAACACTCCTACCGACATTGATGGACGTACGTACAAAAACATCAGTCTCAGCTAGTCTTGCTTTATGATTACGATAAAGTCGGTGTTCGAATCCTGGCTAATCTCACTGAGAGTTGATCCTCCTCAAATATTTCTCCCTCTCCCTTCATATATATGTAGGTCTATTTTCTCTAATTTCCTTATCTTTCGTCTAATTAAAACCTCCTCTTACCCGCATCGGTTTTCGAATGCTTCAAGGCGTCATACTCTGCAACAGACTGGAATAATGGTGATGTAAGAACGGGGATCAAATCCCGGTTGGTTGTACCGATGTTTTTTTCTAAATATTTTTACACCATGCCTCCGCTCAAATGTGAATTAATTCCCTATAAATTCTAAATTACTCATCGTTAACACATTAGCGTGATTTGCATAATCATCTAACCCAAACGGGTAGTGAGAAGCAATGACTTATCTCATGTCTTTTACCCAACCTCACAAACCTTGCGCACACACCTTGAGTCTGGTATAAAAATGTTACACCCATTCTAAAGTTATAAGATAAAATATTTATAAACTATGAATGGTAGTATATGATATTTAACAAAAATGAAAATATAGTTTTTTTTCCATTACGTTGTTTTGAATATTTTCTCGTTTATAATTTAATTTTAAATTGACAAGTGCACTCATCAAAATTCCAGCTGCGTAGAGTATGTGGCTTTGTCCTAGAAGTGTACCATAGCCACGATAGATAATATTTCGCTTTAAACGTGTTTGTTGTTTCGATTTTAAGAGCACTCCATTTAATATGAAGGGTGTGTTGAACTCGTACGACTCTTTGTGTGTGATGCCGTTTGGAGAGTGAACCCCAGGTTAGCCGACTGTCAAGTACTCGAAAGTCTCTTTTGGGTATCCATAGTTGTTTGGGGGTGGTTGTGTTGGTTTGATTGTTGACATGAGAGTCGCAGGTACAGTACAATCTGGGTCAGGGTGGGAGTGTAAGCAACGTGGGATAAGGTAGGTGTTTTTTTTTGCAGTTTTTTTAAAAACATATTTTTTGGACAAAATATTTACCTAGCGGAAACATAGAGTGTAATTTTCTTCACATGGTGATATCAACAGTTATTATACCTGTCAAGGTCTGAAATTTTATGACATATTTTTCTCTTCATTTTAATAGTTTCTCATTTAATGCCGTTATGCTCTTGACAGATATGTAAGAACTGTGGATATCACCATTTGAAGAAAATTAAATTTAGCAAAAAATGTTTTGATATCAAAACTGTAAAAATATTCATATTTTCTCGCGTCCCCTTCATTCCTGACCTAAACTAAATGTACTAGTCAAGTAGAAAATTGTATAATCAATGCAATGCATATAGTCTAAACGTCATAGGAGATTTTAAATAAATAGTTTTTTATGAATTCATAAGCCAAATCACTTTTTCTTCAATCCTTCCCTTCTGAAAGTTATTATAATTTTTATAGCTGTTGTATAAATATAATGACGTTCTCTCAATAGTTTATAGTCTTTCTCTTTCCGCGTAAAAGTGGGTACACTTCTTCTTAATTCAAACTTTTCGTCCATGACACATTAGTGTAATTATTATTATTATTATTACTATTAGCACCACGTCTTACTACTTGTTCGGGATATACGCACTTACGTTAATGTAAAATGGTAGTGTGAGTGCGAGATGTAATTGAGGACCTACAGTTTAAGGTGGGATCTGAACCACGGTAAAGGCCTGGAATTTCACACATTCACAAGTTGTGATTAATACACGTCTTGTCAGAGGTGAAGGAAGGGTTTGGCAATCAGATAAATCTGTGCCGGGACCTAGGATTGAACCCTGGACCTCCATCACATAAGTCTGACACCTTACCCCTAGACCACCAGGTCACCTATCAGTGTAATTATTACATATGCTTTATAACACGATGTGGTCGAAACTACATTTGTTTCAATGTGATTCTATTGAAATGAATCGTTCATTTTCAGTTGATTTAAATTTTTCGCAGTGAATTGTGCAGATTGTAATTACACTGGTATATTTTAACTGGCGAAGAATTAATTACTTTTTTATCGAGTCAATATTTTTAAAGAATGAATTTTTAATTTTGTATTAGTAAAAATAATGGGTGGAATGGAAACCACTATGAAATATTGTTCATTGGAGTTAAACCTGACAGCAATGTTCCAAATCAACTATGTTAAAGTCTGGTCAAATTATCATAAAATATAATCTATAAAAATAAATCTAAAATAGTTTTCAAAACGTTTCTATTTTATAACTCTCCATGTAATGTTGATAACTGATAGTATATTATCTTCTCAACTCTCGCTTTATTTCATTATAATAATTAATTTATGGCTTTATTCAATCACTAGCCCCCTTCCCCGTAAAACATATTGTAAAGAATCCTGTAAAACAATGCTTCAAATCATTCATCATGTCAATATAAAAACAAAACCATTTTTACTTATTTTTTTGAAAATATAATCCTACCATCACTGTATAGCCCCCTCCCTCTTTTTTATCCACCCTCCTATTTTCATCTCATTCCTCTTTACTCAGCCCTACCCGTTGCCCCCTTCACCATCACCACTTTCCCTTCAACAACTTTTTTTGTTTCCAACGACTATATAATATACTATCGACATTTTTATGAGGAATAAATTAAATTTTCAAAATAAAATATAGCTTATGTTACTCGCTGATAATGTAGCTTTATTTTGGTGAAAGAATTTTTAAAATCGGTCCAGTAGTTTTTGAGTTTATCCATTACAAACAAAAAAACAAATCTTTCCTCTTTATAATATTAGTATAGATGACCACTTATTTTAAATACAAATCTTAAATTTCTACATATTTTACTGTTTCCAATCTGTGGCCTGGATCAGTTTTTCTCAAGCCATATATTTTCCCACTACCAGCTGGCTAGGCCTGTCATAGCCTCATATGTCTTATAATTTAACCTAATATTAGAACAGACACAACATCCATTCTCCGGCCGTTAATTTAACATTATGAGGTAGGTGACCTGGTGGTCTAGGGGTAAGGTGTCAGACTTCTGTGCTGGCGGCCGGGGTTCAATCCTTGGTCCCGGCACAGATTTATCTGATTTCCAAACCCTTCCTTCACCTCTGACAAGACATCTTGTTAATGTGGAGAATGCCAGGCCTCCACCGTGGTTCGGATTCCACGTTAAACTGTAGGTCCTTCATTTCATCTCACAATCACCCTACCATTACACATTAGCGTAAGTGCGTACAACCCGAACGGGTAGTAAGACGCGGTGCTAATAATAATAACATTATGAGAGGGTAAACCCACATTTCACGAATTATACATTTTTCAACCGTGCCAGGAATCGAACCCAGGACCCCTATATTAGTAGACAAACACACTACATATTGGGCTAAGTTGTTGAATGCAGATCTTAAATGTTTTCTTTTAAATTTATTTTTAATTAATTCACTAAAAACAAATAATAGTAAATAAATTCTAAGGGTTCAGTATTAGGAGGAAAACTTGGAGAAAACGGACCCTTATATTCATAGAGAAGAGATGAGACAATTATGGTGATAAGAACATGTGTAAATACAACCCGTTCAAGATTTGAACCTTGACCTACTCATTAATGTAAATCTAGTAAGTACATTAAAATTTCACGTCTTAACCCATGTGACCGCAATATATTATGAATAGTATTGAACATCATAACAAGAACATTAATTTTTAAACTAGTGTCTAATTAAATTTATTACATTAGAGGTGTTCAAACTGTGGTAAGCATACCCCTTGGGGTACACAATTATATATTATGGGGTACGTAATATTGTATCAATATAAAATTATATTAATATAATATAAATACATTTATACATGAATATCATTAGTTTGTATAGTATTTTATTCATTTTAGATGTAATATTATTTATAGCTTGCATTTTGTACCAACATCTTTGGGGGTACACAGTTGAAGAGAAATTATATCTGGGGGTACGCTAACAAAACATGTTTATACTGTGTTATACATATATTACTTTGACTAATTTTGGATGGATTTTGACAACTCGGATATTATTCATCATATTTATATTTAAATCATCAATAAAAACAATTAAAATAAAAAATTCTTATTATCAATTATTTGAGCCCTTTTAAATCTGTAACTTCCATGTAATGGAATGTATTCCACTAAAAACTTTTATAATATTTGAATAAACTTTACATACGCCCTTACGTGTTTCTATTTATAAATGTTTATAAATATGCCATGAAAAATGTATATTTCTTTAGATTTGTAAGTTAAATGCATGTAAAATTAAACTGTATAATTAATTACTTAAGGTCTTCACACGAAGAAAAGGCATCGAACTCGTCTAGTTTTAATTTTCTATGATAGAGAGGCCAGGGTTCGAATCTCAGGTGGGTGTACTGAGATAAATTATAAAAAAATGTTTTCCTACGCTACCTCCACAAAAATGTGGGTACACTTTCTCCAAAACTATACATTATTCATACTTATAGATCTACTAATAGTGTAAATATGGGGACAACCCTTATAGGTAGTAAGTAATACGACGTTGATGATAAAATAATTAAAAATGTATTTATCTTTTTGATGTTTTTTGGTTACGATTAAATGTAAAACATCCAACGCCTTAGATAATTAGTAGTAGTTTACTGAGTTAAGGGTCCTCGGGTAGATTCTCGGCATGGCCGAAAAATTAACCATCTGTGAAATGTGGGTTTCTCCTTTCACAATGATGACTTAACGTATGGGGGTTGGATGTTGTGTCTTTTCAATATTAAATCTAGTTTATAAGACTTGTGCTGATATATAATCAGTTGGTTCAGAAAGTTCACGTTAAATACGCATTAATCACTACGTTGGTAAAAAATTGTGAGAGTTTCAGGAACAAGTGTGATAGCTAAGAACTCAGATACATGTTTTATTTTAAAGAAAGAGATAAGTTCTCGGCCGTCCACCTCAAAATATGTCCTGACATCTAAGAAAGCCAATCTGTACAACATCTCCGCATGTTACTGAGAGAAATAAGAAAAGAAAAAAGTCTTTGAAGACATCAACCTTTTCCAACCCTATCCCAAGCAGGTCATCAAATCCCTTCCGAATCTTCTAGTAAAGCCTCTAAAAAAAAGAATATTCGTGGATGAACGAGAAGAGGCCGTTTTGTTCAAACCTTTTCATAGTTCAATCAGAAATTCTCCGATAAGCTGAAGTAAAAACAAAAAAGAAATGTTCAGCACAGATTTAAATCCTGGGCCGCTTGTATAGTATTCAAGCTAGTTTTGAATTTTTGTGAATACATATATGTATATACATATTTTAGCACCACGTCCTACTACCCATTCAAAATAAACGCTGTAAAAATAAATATATGTGTTTGTGTGTAAACCATTTGTTCTCTATTGACGAACACACTTTTATGTTTAAATAATCATTTTTTTATCTTAACCATTATTTTTATTTCTTTAAAAAAATCAGACTTCTTTAAATTTAAATTTTATTACTAACATAACATCAATGAGCACATTCAAGTTATTTTTAATACCAATTAAAATATGAATAAAATCGTGTATAATTTTGATTTGAATCAAAAATTTGTTAAAACTGTCTGATTAATACCAATTCCTCCCCC
>CABFVZ010000504.1:32316-139319 GCA_902151445.1 Timema monikensis | reverse complement strand
CCCGAAACAATGAAATGTTAAAAAAAATCAAATTTTTAACGCCATTAGCGGGCAAATTCTCTACTAACTGAGCTAGCTGGGGAATCCCCCGAGCTCTAATCTAGACACTCTAATTCACGGAACTCTCCCACGACTTTATAAAAGAGGCACTCAATATTATATTTATTTATTTTTTTGCTCACGGCACACTATTATTTATCGTAAGTCCTCGCTGCACACTGAATGTGCAAGCTGGTAGCTCTTAACACTACGGGATACTTCTCTATTCGACCACGAATTGTACTTTTGTGTAAGAAACGACAGTATTATCGTTATTTTTTCATTTTTTTAGTACCATGTCTTACTACCCGTTCGGGTTATACGCTTATGTACCAATTATGCTGATGATTTTAGGAATAAGGATGGTTATATGTATAGGAAGTGTACTCTCATTTGCGTTGAGGGAGAGAGGAAAACCATATTAGAAAATTCACCCTCGGTACACCCGAACGAGATTAGAACCACGTTATCAGCAGTCAAGTATATTATAATAGTAGAACGTTAGACCACGTGGTCACCGAAACTGATTTCAATTATTTAATTGTAAGCAATTAAATTCTCTAGAAAATAAATGTTTCAAACTTTATAACAATTTCCTTTCACTTCTTTTTAAAACTCAGTATTGAATTAAATTGATTTTTTTTAACCAATATTATCATAGTGTCGAGAAATTCGCGACACTTCTAGTGAATTTATGCGGCATACCCTTTGAGAACCATTGCACTATATCCATGGCTACCTACTAAGGTTATTATAAAGTACTGGTGAAATTATGTTTTGACATTTAGACGTTTCATGACCCCCTTAAACCTAAACAAGGGTTTTCGTCATGCTGTCTCTTTGTTTGTGTTTATCTCGTCCTTGAGAATAAACATTTTACTGATCGCACTAAAACTTGTTATCTATGATTTTAATAGAGCTCTCCCGAGGGGTTTTTGGATTTAGATATCTAACCCTAAAATTAAGAATATTTTACTACAGGACAAAAAGAAATAATTTTTATAAATATTCTCAAATTATTTTGATTACTTTTGTATCCAACGTTACAAATAAGTTAGAAACTATCAATTTTCCATAAAAATTACTTTAAAGGTCTTAAAATAATCAAAAATTTCTAAATTGGGTCATCCCTCCGCAACTAGTTGAAATATTAATATCTTATCATTGTAAAGTTGTAGTATTATTCAACATTTAGATATTTTGGTTGAATTTTATTTTTACTAAGCTAATAGTTTCCAAGCTATACACAAATATATATATATACTAGATAGCTGTTGCCCGCGGCTTTGCTCGCGTGGAAGTTGATTATATACAAATACGAAAATATACATATATATTTACAGATTAATTTAAAATATTACGTTACGTTGATGACCATAACTTGACCTCAGATCAAAAATAATGCAAGTCCGATACAAACTTTCACCCCCTTTTTCATCCCTTATTAAATAAAATTTCAAAAATTCCTGAAACACGTATTTATTTGTTTTACGTCAATAACCGAAAGACAAAATTTTGTTTATGTAACTTTCAAAATGACGGACTTTCATACATATTATCATACATATTATCATCCCCTATTTTGACCCCTTTGGGGTGGAATTTTCTAAAATCCTTTCTTAGTGGGTGCCTACATAACANATATATATATATATATATATATATATATATATATATATATTATGGAGCGTTGAAATTTGAAATTGAATGTTATAATCATTGGCTGACAAAGATGTTCCTCTTTTATTAGTGCTCCTACAAAAGTGTATATTTTTCATTGATGCTCTTTGGTAGTGTGTTTCTGCAACAATGTATAGTGTTTCGTTTCACAAATATTACGGGCCTTTAGTAAATGTGTCTATATTAAGACAAAATAGAGAAAAACTCTGTGTATTGCACCGCATAATTTATTTCTAACTCTAATCAGTGTTTAGCTATATTTTCTAAGGCTGGTTTGGAGTAGCCCTGTCACCAATCACCACATGTGGCGAATTGTCCATAAAAAATGTGACGAATATGAAGTTGCCAGCTCTCACAGTAAATTAAACTGTTACCTGACGCCATGTGCTAGTTATAATTGGATATTTCCTGCACATAATTTGAAGCATTCCACTTTCTGAAATTAGTAGACTGCCATCTAATACTCCTCTTCACTAACTTTCCAAAAATTTCGTTTCATTTCTGCCTTCTCACAAAAGAATTGTCAAATTTCTCATTAAATTGTTTTACATTTTCAATTTGAACAATTTTCATCATTTTTTGCTTGAGATACTTACAACTTAGTAAACAAGGTGAGCATTTTTTGAATTAACGTCTTCAAAAACTGTTTGTTGTTTTAAATTTTTTAATGAGCAACCTAATTTCACTATTTTTACATAGTGTGGATAATTTGTACTTCTCATTCACCACACTTGTGGTCTAAGACATAAACCACACGCAATACTGGATTTCCAATGATGGGGAGGTTGGAGTTCAAATTATGATTGAACGCATTGGGGGTAATTTTAAAATATATCTACAATTTTGATTTTTCCATTCCCAAAAACGTTTCCCAAACCCACCGACTCACCCTCTTCACATCTTATTATTAGTAAGAGATATCATCAGATAGAGGTGAGTTGAGTAGAAATTAGAGTAAGTGTACTGGTATTTGCGTTGACAGTTACAATCCCTAGTAAAATATCTTTCTTATATGTAATTCTTAAAGTCATGTGATCTATATATGTCACTTTTGGTGGATATTATCAATAGGAGTGACCTGGCGGTCTAGGGGTAAGGTGACCTGGTGGTCTAGGGGTAAGGTGACCTGGTGGTCTAGGGGTAAGGTGACCTGGTGGTCTAAGGGTAAGGTGACCTGGTGGTCTAAGGGTAAGGTGACCTGGTGGTCTAAGGGTAAGGTGTCGGACTTTTGTGCTGGAGTCCGGGGTTAAATCCTCGGTCCCAGCAAAAATTTATCTGATTACCGAACCCTTCCTTCACCTCTGACAAGACATCTTGTGAATATGAGGAATTCCAGGCGTCCACCATGGTTCGGATTCCACGTTAAACTGTAGGTCCTCCATTTCATCTCACAATCACTCTACATATTAGCGTAAGTGAGTACAACCTGAACGGGTAGTAAGACGCGGTGCTAATAAATAATAATAATTATCAATACCTATAAAATAACACTTATAATACAGTAAAATATGATTAATTCATACCACAAAAAATACTTTTGTATTTTTTTAAATGTTTACCCATACCAAAATCCTACTACATTGTGTGTGCATTATTAAATTGTATCGTTTTAGGTTAAGTTGTACCTTTTAATTAATGTTCCAATATAAGGTACATTTTGAAATGAAAAGTAAAATTCTTTGGTAATAAATACAACAAACTCATCACAGTTTTAAAAAATAATATTTTTTTAAAATTATAATCTTTAGCAGCAAGGTTATAAACAACTTAATTAAAGAGTTAAGAATGAGGTGGTCAACCTAAATTAAAGTAAAGGAGGTATAAATCCATTTTAATCCAAATTGAGCTTGTGATGTCATCTGTTAGACAATCATGAGACTTTTCTAATACACTTTCGATTATGTTTAAAAGAGGTCTCAGTCATATTTAAATATATATCTTTTATGTTATTTTACTGTGGACCTTATGGGGTTTGATATATATGTTTTCCTGAAAAATTTGTTTAGCGTGATTTTACCCCTATTCCCTTGTATCTTTCAAATACACTCGTATTAATGTAGAGAGGATGTGAGAAAACAATAGTGCTACCACACTAGTTGTTGGGCTGAGTCTAATAGTTGTGGTAGCTGGTCAAGCTATTGGATGGCTCCGGATACGATGGCTCAGTGGTAGCAACTTAAAGCATGCATTCGAAAGTCTTTGGTTTTATTCCTGTGTTCAGCTTGTCATGTTTTACCTAGTTGAATTTTATTTGGCTATCAGTACTGGCTTTGTGGAAAATAATCGCGTATTCAGTAATTTGGTGATACACAATGACTTTATAAAAAACAATATATAGTGTGTGATATTCTCATAAAGTATATTTTTAAGCTCATTTCTCTCCTTAAGATTGTATGGAAAGAAGCACGTGCATAGTTCTGTATTTTTACAGTTCCTACAAAAAGTTGGCCAAAATAAACGAATATTTCTTCGGAAGAAACGTTTAGTTTAATGTTGCCTCTAAACATAGTATTATACACAAGTTTAATAAATAGTTTTAATGTGTATCACAAAAGTTTAGCGGGACTTTTTATTTCATTCAAACAGTTAATTTTAAAATATAATTACGTTTGTGACAGATATTAAGAAACCTTTCATATCACTAAGTTTAAGCAATCAAACCAATGATGAATAAATATTGGTTTATTTTGGCCAAAAATTGTTATTGGGTATAAAAAATAAATGGTATGGTTCACAGTAAAAAATGTGTCTCCTTTGATTAAAAATGAAGATATTTACTCAGACTCGTAAAATATGGTTTATTAAATATTATTCACTGTTAAAGAAATATATTTAGAAAAAAATAACATCTCTGTTCACCAAAGAGCTTAACAATCTATTGACTAGACCTCAATTTAAAAAAGATAGTTTCTTATAGCTCTGAAATTATTGTTTCCCTAAAGATTTATTTCAAATAAATGTTTTTTTTATTTTTAATAAGACTTCAACTTTGCCATGATAGGTTATTTAATTTTTTTTTAAATGCGGAAATATTATCAAAATTGGAAATTTCCACCAATTTAAAGTACCCTCAAAGGGATTTTCAAGATAAAATATGGATATTTATTTTGTTTGTGGTGTTAAACAGTGTCTTAGATACTGTATTTAACCATAATAGAGCGGATTTTGAGAAAATATCTATTTTCTCTATTCGCCCTTAAGTAAACTACACTTAAATTTTGGAGTGGCTGGATTGTTCCAAAACAGCTCTGACAAACCTTGTGAAAACTCTAAATACCAAGTCTAAAACCAGTCGGTAAAATGGTTACGGCTCTAATCCCATTGACGGATAGATAGAGGGCAAGGGGGAGAAATACTAAGAGTTCAGGGGGTCATAAAACTTTCATATCCTTCAAAATCTCAAGCTCATATTTTGTTGATGAACACAATAGTTTCTTTACTCGAGGGGTGCGAGAAATTTTAAAAAATACGGATATTAACTCACATTTCCTTCTGTTAAAAGATATAATCACACTGAGATTTAGGACTGTCTCTGACAAGTGAAATTTAGGATTTCTCTTGAAGTATATTCTCTGTTGTTTTTGTCCTATATTTATATCTGCCATAACAGTAAGTAGCGCGGTTTGTTTTGTCTACTAGGGTTGTCATTTGCGTGTTCAAAGTACATTTTACTGCTGATAATACGGTGATAAGGATTCGAATCCCGGTCGAGCAGACAGAGGGTGGCTATTCAAAAATTATTTTCCACTCAACGTCAACGCAAGTTCGGGTACAGTTTGTCTAAAATCAACCTTCCTCATCCTTAGAACCTCGGTGTAATATAATGAGTACGTATAGGTAACAAGACACGATGCTAAAAGTAAAGTACAGTTGTGGACTGTAAAAATGTAATTATTTTTGTACGTAAAAATAAAAAGTCGTTTATAAAATAATGTAAAATATGAAACTAAAATAGGTATTTATTTTATTATTGTATTATGTATATATATATATATATGTGTGTGTGTGTGTATGTGTGTGTGTGTGTGTATGTATTTGTCATTTTTCTTTTGTAATAATTTTAAATTTTTCATGAGTCAGTGGGCCACAAATGAATATTACTGCGGACCATGGGTTGAAGACCCCTGGATTAAGGCGTCTTCCCCGCAATAGACTGGATTGCCAATGATGACGGGGATATTGAGGTACGAATCCCAGTCAGGTGTACGAAGGTAAATTTTCCTAAATGCTTTGCCACTCTCCATGCAAATGAGGATACATTTCCTCTACATTCAACTTAACTCATCCCTAATACATTAAAGTAATTAGTACATAAGCGTATAGCTTGCACGGGTAGTAATACACGGCGATCAAAATAATTTATAAAATACTTGAAACAAGATCCACACCCACTAGGGTGGCTGTATGGTCTAAGGTGTCACTCTCACAATATATTATACTGCCAGAGAAAGTGAGATCGAGGATAAATCTCAGTCAGATATAATGAGGGTGTCATTTCTTAATTGGTTTTCCACTATCCTCACACGCAAATGCGGAAACACTATATATCTAACCTTATTCATTCCTAACGCAGTAGAACATAGGCGTGTAACCCAAAAGGGTAGTAAGACACGGTGTTAAAAAAAACGATCTAGTGATTTTCTATTCACTATTCCTACGGAAATTGGACAATTCACGTATTATATTTCTCCTATTTTAAAAATAACTGAGGGAGAAAGTCTATAACTTAAAATAGCACGTAGCTTCCTCTTCGTCCTTTTTCCTTGAAACAGCCGGGGGTGCACTGGGTCTGACAACGAAAAGGCAGGAACTTCTGCCATCTTCAGATCCGCTCGTTTCATCGTCTTTGTGTCCGGGTGAATGTGAGTGTGGGGAATAGGAAATAAACAGGGATGAAAAGAAGTGAAGATATAAAAAAAATTTAAAAAAAAGTTGAGAAAAAGAAAAAGGGTACTGGACACCAAGTGTTATGCCTCTTTATATTTTATATTCGCCTCTTTAGGCACGACTCAGTAAACAGAAAAGAAGTAGCTATATTTATATATAGATTCTCCTTTGACATTAAATTGTGTTCATTAACAGAAACAGCTCAAAGCTATAACCAGTCACATGACCTATTTGCAATTAGTAGGGTTCAACTGAAGGTTTTTTGGGGTTTTTTTCCTCAGCATCTTACTACCCATTTGGATTCTACCTAACTAATTAACATAATGGGGAAGGGATGGTAAAGATAGAAGTTAGACAGGGGTCTTAACATATGGGTCGCAACCCAAACGTGGGTCACCATGGCTTTCGGGATGGGTCGCACTAATTTCCCAATTTTTTTTAATATATGTCGTCTGTGATGAAGTACTCAGAAATGAGTCACTAAAGCAGAACAAGATAAAGAGGTACCTTGAAATTAAGCGTAGTGCTTTAGTTACTAAAGAAAAGAACAGCAGCTTAAGCGACAAAGTATTGACACCATAAATAAGTCTGTTTATTCTGTCCAACAAGCCACTCTTGCTTCTTACCATGTTGCTTGGCATATTGTAAAATATAAGAAACCACATGCAATTGGAGAGGATTTGATAAAACCAACAACAATAGACATGGTTCGTATGACATGTGGTGACCACTGTCAAATTATACTATTTGTAAACGTATCCATGAGATTTCAATTGATATTAAAAGACAAGTGATTTCAGCCATCCAAACTAGTGGGCAGTTGAGTCTACAACTGGATGAAACAACTGATGTAAGTGACGACGCACAACTCATAGCTTACATACGCTATGCTGGACTTACCGAAATGGAAGAATTTTTGTTTTACCGTCCACTTACCACATCTAATATAGGAGAATATTATTTTTTATTTAACGAACTCATTTTTTAAAGAAGGTGGTTTGTCTTGGACTCAATGTCACAGCATCTATACTGACGGTGTGCCAGCAGTGCTTGGGGAACGTCAAGGCTTCAATGCAAGAGCAAAGTAAGTAAATCCGCAAGTAAAATTGTCTCATTGTATTCTTCATATGAAGAATCTTGTTTCTAAGAGGCTGTCAGAGGGTTTGGATATTTGTATGAAAGAGGTTGCTCATGTCATCAACTTTATAAAAGTAAGGTCACTTATTAATAGGATAATTAGCCAGATGTGCTTAGAAAAGGGCCCTAGTACCCACATTTGTTGTATCATTCTGAAGTCAGGTTGTTGTCTCGAAGGAATGTTATTCAAGGAGTTGTATCCCTACTCAGGAAGATTGAAATATTTGTCAGAAAGGAATCATCCTTTGACTTCCCGGTTTTCTAAAGATAAGGGGATATTGAATTAAGCCTACCTTTCAGATATATTTGTGGAACTTGGTAACCTAAACACCTGAATGTAAGGTCACGAACACACTGTCATTGGCCTAACAGAGAAATTAAGAGCATTCAAAGGAAAGTTGAAACTGTGGAAAAAGAAAACACAATAAAATAAGATGGCTTCTTCCCGACTTTAAACCTGCTTCTGTAAAATGAAAGCACTGAGCTAGCAGAGGTTAAAAATTTAATAATTGGGCATCTGCACAAATTAAATCTTGATTGAAATATTTGTCAGAAAGGAATCATCCTTTGACTTCCCGGTTTTCTAAAGATAAGGGGATATTGAATTAAGCCTACCTTTCAGATATATTTGTGGAACTTGGTAACCTAAACACCTGAATGTAAGGTCACGAACACACTGTCATTGGCCTAACAGAGAAATTAAGAGCATTCAAAGGAAAGTTGAAACTGTGGAAAAAGAAAACACAATAAAATAAGATGGCTTCTTCCCGACTTTAAACCTGCTTCTGTAAAATGAAAGCACTGAGCTAGCAGAGGTTAAAAATTTAATAATTGGGCATCTGCACAAATTAAATCTCGAGTTCAATCACTACATTCCAGAAGTTATGGCTGAATACAGTTGGGTGCGCAGTCCATGTGACATTGACGTTGAAGAATCATCTGAATATTTTTAAGACATTGCTTGTCTCCAAGAATTGCTCATTGAAGTTAAACGTGATGAAGCTTTGCGTCACAATTTCCAAAAACCTACTGAGTCACTATGTTCATTTTGGATAAAACTGAAAAAAGAAAAAACCTATTTTAGGAAACGATGTTATGAACGTGTTATTTCCGTTTTCGGATCCTTAGCTATGTAAAACTGGCTTTTCTACACTTTCTGTCATGAAAAGTAGAATTAGCCTTTCAAAGATACGACTATGATTTGAAGACCTTTCAGTAATAGTGCAAGGTCAATAATCTCACTGAACAAATGTAAATGGCTATTTTTGAAATCTTGTTTTGTAAATGTTTGAATTTTCAATTATTTCTTCATATTATTTGTCACAAACTATGTTATTACTCATACCTTCCCAATAGTGAGTAGGCCTACCTACCAACATAATAGTAAATAATTATTAACAGTGTTACTGTACATTACAATTATTTTTTTAAACTTTTTGTAATGTTCCCGTCAGTTACAGGCTAGAAGCTATAAGTTGGCCAAATTTCAAGTTTCTAGCTCAACTGGAAGTGGGTAAACATTAATGTCAGTGAGTGAGTCAGCCATGTGGCTTTATAGTATTATAATAAATAATTACAAAACTTTTTTTAATTATTACATTGGCATTGTTTAGCTTCTAAAGAGACCCATGGGTCACCAAGTTGATCGTCTGTTGATTTTGGGTGTTGGTCAAAAAAAGGTTAAGAATCCCGGAGTTAGAGGAACTGCAATTGAATTTCAATGGAAGGTAATACTTAGCACCACGTCTTACTACCCGTTTGGCTTATACGCTTAAGTACTAATTACTCTGATGGGTTAGGAATTGTGAAGGTTGACTATAGAGGAAGTGAAACCGTATTTGCGTGGAGGAAGAGTGGATAACCATTTAGGAAGAACCACTCACAGTTCACCCGAGTGAGATTCGAAGCTAGATCTCTCCATCCTCAGCAGTCTAGCTCAACACGAAACTAGCACGTTAGCCAACTACTCCACCTAGGTAGGTTTGAATGGATGTAAAGCGGAAATCCATTTTGGCAATACTATCTTCGGTTTTAACGGTAAGAAATCAAACCTTGATCTCTCCGTTACTAGCTAGCTAGACTAATTGACGTTACGAATATAGTTTAAGGTTGATTATAATTTGGCCCAATAGTGTACAGAATTTATGAAGAAAAAAGTTAGCCCCATCAACCAAACCCAGCAGATTCATTTTTATTAATTAATTCTTTAATACTATACCATGACTTTGTAACTGCAGCCCATGTCAACTTGACAGAATCTCTTTAATCTATAGGTAAATTTAATTTCAACTGGTTTTAACAATTTTCAAACAAAATCACGATCCACTTCGATGGTCAAATAGTTCCAGGTGTCACTGTCGAAATATACTTGAATACTGATGGTGTGTAGATCGGGGTTTGTATCTCAGTCAGGTATAATAAAGTTTTTTTCCCCCTAAATAGTTTTTCACTCTCACTTGACGCAAATTGTTGTTACACTTCCTCTAAATTCTACATTAATCATTTCAAACATATTAGCGTAATTATTATATATACGTATAGCACAAACGGATAGTCAGAAGCGGTGTTAAAAAATACATTATCAGAATATCGATAAAGAATCTAAGAATAATTTAATATATTAATACGTCAACTCGTGTGATTTACAGCTATCAATTTTGAAAGATAGTATTAATACCTATAAAATAAGTTTAGTTATATAGTAATTTATCATTTATTTATAGTTGACCACAAAAAATAAATATATTTGTGTTTCCTAAAATAGTCCATTTTACCAGGATCCCTCTATAGATTTAAAGTATTTGTTCTTTTGGTTTGTTTGTTTTTTCGGCTCAATTCAACAGGACCACCTGTGTTTACAATATTGAATAAAATTGGTTGAATAATGTTTGGCGCTCAAATGATAACACTAATAATGTTGGCCTTTAGCGTTGATATAGTGTTCTAAGACGTTAGATTCACACTCGTCAGGTGTGACCTTAAAATAAAGGTTTGTATCATAGTCCCAGCCGGGACTACTTAGGTTTCTATACAAGCGACAAATACGTGTTGTTTTGCCACTAATTCTCCACGCTAACGCTGGTGCGCTTCTTCTAAATCGACCTATTTGTATAGCTTATAATACGTTATAAATAATTCTTGTGTTAAGAGTAGTAATATTTTTGTTTAAATAAAAAGCAACAGTATATCAACATAAATCCTGTCGAGCTAGTAATTGTGTGCAACATTAAAAATATTAAATGTTTGATTCGGATTTTAATTGGCCAAAATAATTAAAATATAATTAATTTAAAATAATATGTCAAGATTAGTTTTCTTACAGAACTCCAGAACTCACAGGTATATGATAACTACATTATCTTCGGATATTATTAAACAAGTCAAAATCTGGTCCAAATATTTTTTTAAATTGAAAAGTATTAGAGAAATCTGATCTGTTAAACTCCACTACCAGACAGTATTTAATACTTTGAAGTAAAAATTATTAATAAGAACCAATATATTTTCTTGAATAAAAAGTTGTACTTTATAAAGTTTTATTTCTAAAGTGAAACAATTAAAATCGGGGGATTGATAAAGATTATCTTTTATTTATATTTTTATCTACTCATGTGTTAAATAAAATTATATACATATATATATATAACAAAAATACTACACCAATTGCACCAAAATAAACTTTAGCTATGATCAAATCCTTCCCTTAACTCTTTGTGACATACGTTTTACTAAGAATTATGGAGACATATTTGAAATAAAAATGCTTAATAATACAAAGATACGCTTAATAAAAAAGTATAATATCTACAAGAAAGGTTCTTCTTACGGAGTTTAATATTTAATCGGTGTAAAACAGAAACTCCACAAGACAATATAAGTCTGTAGATTTGAATATGAAACGAACCATAAAAATATGAATATCTGAAGAAGTCAGACTTCAATCAGAATTAATGAGTGGTGAAAGAGATTGATTCAGAATGAGAAGATGAATTTTTAAATAACGATCCACTTGATGAATAATTTTTTAACACCTCTAAATTTGTGTTTAATTGTTTTAAATACAAATCTGTATGACTTACCTTAACTTTATAATATATTAAATTTTTATCCTTTGGTTATAATAGCTAGTTATATAAAAATAAATGTATTTTTTTTATCGTAATGACCATGGATAAATATCACAAAATATATTGTTATAGTTTATAGCACTGAGTGTTACTACCTGTTCAAGTATAATACTCATATGTACCAAGTACTCTAATGAGATTGGAGTGATTAAGGTTGAGTTTAGAGGAAGTGTGTCCACATTTTCGTAGAGGTAGAGTGTAAACCCACCCTCAGTACATCAAACTGGGACTCAAACCCCGATCTTCCCGTCATCAGCAGTCTAATTTATTGCAAGAGTAATTCCTTAGACCATGTGGCCACCAATTTAGGTTGTATTTTAATTGTTATAGTAGTTTTTACTACTTATAAACACACTTTCCAAATCATTGATGCATAACAGCTGCCTACGCAACACTTGAAAAACAAATGTGGTTATAAATCATTTAGAGCACAACGGCTCGGCAAAATGTACATAAAACTTACAGTTAGATCCAATTATTAATGAAAAATAAAGCTTTTTAATCATAAAAGCAAGTCTTTCCCTGACAACTGATTAATATATTGATTGATTATTCATCTAACTCGCGTATCAGAGGAATAACCCCGAGTTTTAAAGCCCGCCATATTAATCCACAACAAGTGAAGCTGACGGTATCAAATGCAGATAGATTTCTTTCCAAAACAGTTTTGTTTCCTACAAAATGTGTCGCCTGCATCTTTTTTTTTTTTTTATCAACCTTAGCCCCCTCTATATACCCAACCCCTTTCAAACCTATTTTTCATCCCTTGTCCCAACCCACCCGACTCTTTGCGCACGAATAGTAAATTGTGTTTGCCCTGTTCCTAGGGACGTCCCGCTAAGCCATCAAATTGGATCTTGGGGTCGTAGGAGGGTGGCAGGGAAGAAACCTACTGAAAAAAATGCCCTAAGCTTCATACCTACAACTTTTTTTTTTACATATATATTCCTGTGAATGAGAGGTTATATCACGGAACCGAGTATGCTATACGAATACAAATCAGTACAGGGTACTTTAGACCAAGTAAATGTTATTGTTAATGTTTAATGGTCTTGTCTTAGTTCTAAAGTTCATTATTTCGTCTGTATGTATTTGTAATGATTTTTATACCAATTGGCATTGAACATTTGACATGAACAGTCTTTTATCCTGAGTCAAGTGGCGTGTGCATATAATTAAATAAATGTTGACAAGTTGCTACACTGACGATTTAAATCAGACGAACAATGGTTACTCTCCATTAATATAATGTACTATTGAATATAGTATTAATTTGTCTTATATCTAAACTGATCATCAAGGAAAAATATTGACTTCAAATTCAAGGAAAAAATTAGTTGACGATAAAAACGTGATCGTAATATAAGTCTTTTAGCTTCTTTTTTTTTTTAATGAATGGGGGAGAAGGCTAATGTTCACAGAACTAATAGTCAAATATTTTTACTTTCTCGCTATCTTAAAAATAGAGAAAGTATTGTGATCGTCAAAAAAATCGAACTCTAAATTTTGAGGAATCTCGACGTTTCATGACCCCCCCTCCCCCCCGAATCCGAAAACGTGGTTTTTGAATTTCCGTCCACCTGTTTGTCTGTCTGTCTGTACTTCCAACTAGAGCCTAAACTATTTTACCGATCGGGCTAAAACTTGATATCTAGGGTTTCCATAGGGTTGCCCCGAGTGGTTCTTGTAATTGGATATCTAACCCTAAAATTAAGGGTAGTTTACTGAAGGGCAAAAAGAGAAAAAGTTGATTTTCTCAAAATTGGCTCAAACAATTTTGATTATATTTGATTTCTAAACATTTATAAATATTATAAACAAAATGGCTACTCTCAATATTTCGGCAAAATGACTTTAAGGGCTCCGGTCTGATGCGTAAATACTCATTTTGTATCATTTCTCCGAAACTATTTGAGAAATAAAATTACTTATCATTACAAATATGTAGATCTATTTATAATACAAATATTTTAATCAGAGAAAAATTTTATAAAACAAATAACTTTCAAGCTATATGCAAATATATATATTTTTTAACTTTTCGATCACTAAAGGTACAGTATTGCGACCGTGAAAATAACCTAACCTGAAATGTAGATGGATGTCGACGTCTCATGACCCCCCAAACCCTAAAAAGTGGTATTTGCAATACCGTCTGTCTGTGTATCTGTTTAAACTTAAAATTGAGAGTAGTTTAATAAAGGGCGAAAAGAGAAAAAATAGATTTTCTCAAAATCGGCTATAGCGATTTATATTAAAAATCGTATCTAGGCGTTGATTAAGATTATAAATAAAGTGACTATTTTCATTTACCCGTGAAAATGACTTTTAGGGTACTTCACATAGGCTGAAATTTACGTATCTCTGCAACTATTTGAGATACTAAATAACTTTTCATTGCAGAATTGTATAACTATTAAAAATAAAGGAAATTATATGGAATATATTTTAATAAAACAAACTGTTTCTGAAATATTGGCAAATATATTAAAACAATTTTGTGAGATTTAGTTGTAAGGAGATACTACTTAAATTTTAACGCAATAATTCTCCAATGCCATAAAGTAATTAAATATAAATAAGTCTCTCAAAAAGTTTATGTTATTTTTCCTTAAACCTCATAGGAAAAATGTTTGTACAACAATGATCTATCTCCTTCATTTTAGACTTTATATTCAATATTTATATTTTTTATTTGTCAAAATTTATAAATGAAGAATATAATAGCAATGCGATGGCATGAAGATTTGCAACACCTAATAAAATGTCGAAAATCTTAACTGGAAGTCGAAATTTTAATACCAAGTGTTGACCCTTGGGAACCCAATATTGATGTTTTTTTACCGATCCTAACATACAATTGAAGACATTAATTCTTTAAAAATAAAATTGTAAAATTTAAAACTGTGACTAAAAAAATGTTTTACATAAGGATAGTGCAATTTATTCTTGGGTTTTCTATTGTTTATTATTTTGATTCACATATTTTACGAGTTTTGATTAAATATTTCCATTTTTAAACAATAGAGCAAGAAATTCCGTGTGGAGCTCCATACCAATTTTTTAGTATGTGTAAAACAAAGATTTTATAAAAATATATAGCTCCTATTTTGTTCCAAGATAATTACAAATGAGGAAACAATTATTCAATAACAATTATCTCTATTATCTCAGTGTCTTAATACACCCTTGGGCTATACGCATACATTAATTATTGCACTGATAAAATAGAGGTGAGTAAGATTTAGTTTTAGAGGAAATGTACCAACATTTACGTGAAGGGAGAGTGGCCATTCTTAATAGACCCAACCGGGATTATAGTCCTGATCTCCCCATCATCGTCGGGTAAGTCTAACACAAGAGTGACGACCCTGAAGTGGGTTTTACAATAATTAAATAGGGATGAGTAAATTATAATTTTAGAAGGAATATATGAGAAATATTACTATATTATTTATTTTTAATAAATCCTGTCAACTTGCAAGTGAGCTATACCTACCAAGCCGAGTGACTTCCGCATGTTGGCGAAGATAGTTCCAACATTTGCGGATAAAGGGTATCATGTGGTCAGCATAATGATCTATCTGGCCGTTAATCTCAGCTTTCTAGACTGGAGCTGCTACTTCTTAATTCAATTAGCTCCTCATTTGTCCTCACAAGACTGACTTGACCCCATTCCAAAAACACTGCTTCTCAGGAAGAAAAACTGGTAGCTCCACGGATAGAACGCGGTACCTCTGAATCTGTAGTCAGGAACGCCTACCCTGTGAACAAAAAGGTTGTTCTCTATTATTTATATATTTATTATAAATAAGATGGTTGTTTTTTGATCAACTATATTCACTCAAAGAGAGTTGGCAATATCACAATGATAAATCACAAATTGAAATCACCCAATGCACCGCATCTAGACTCGAACCTCGACTTCAATGTCCCCAGGAATTCAGTCTATTGTAAGACTGGAACCTTATACCATATGACAACTATTGGAGGCTAAGTGTGTCCTAAAGGTATACTCATACAGTAGGTATAAATATTTATTGAGTGAAGTGGACCAATTTTTATATATCAGCGATCTTCAGCTGGAAGCTGCGCATTAATTTGTGAGCCACCATTCTATCGTCTTATGAAAGAAAAAAAGAAAATCATGCGTTGGAGCACCTTCTTTCAAAATACATACTTCTGCACTCAGCTCGTCGAAGAGGAAATGAGCCATCGTGGCCTTCAAAACCCACGAGGGATTGACTCTAAAGTGTGTTTTGCATAAAAACGCGTACACTCTCAAGAAGAAACTTTTTTTTTTTTTAAATTGCACTCAACTTAACATTTATGTTGTAAGAGAACGTGAGTGAACTACCGTTGGACTCTTTAAAATAAATTCTCTATTTTCGAAAATGTTTCAAGTGTATATTAACATCCGGCTTTAGTTCAAATTTAATTTAATAATAAGTGGCTGTGTTTATACCGGGTCATAAATAGAAAATAATAATAAATAGCTCTATTTATACTTATTATTATTATTATTATTTGGTACTACGCTTATGTACTAATTACGCTAATGGACTATGCATTGGTAAGGTTGGATTTAGAGAAAGTGAACCCGCATTTGAGTGGAAGGTGAGTGGAAAACCATTTAAGAATCCCCACCCTCAGTTCACCTGACCGAGATTCTAACCTCGATCTCCCCATCCTCGGCAGTCTAACTCAACATGAAACTAGTGCGATAGCTAACTACGCCACCGAGGTGGGTCAATATACTATTGGAACTTACAGGTAGTAGAATATAACTCGAGTATGGACTATATTTTTTTGTCACAGCGAGTCTTGACTCATTTGGGTTGTACTCATACGATGTGTGTTTTGGATATGGAAGTCTAAATTTAAAGGACGTGTGACCGCATTTGCATGGAGGGTGTGGGGAAAATTACTAAGGAATAAGCACCCCCAGTATACCTAACTGAATGTTGAACCCTGATCTCCCCACCATCGGCAGACCAGTCTATTTATAAAGTGACGCCTTAGAAACTTAGGTCATGCAGTCACCGAAGCGTTTGTTTCTAAAATAGTTTACCAGTACAACCAAATAGGATTAGTAACAATTCTATCACTTAATGTACAATTCATAAATTAATAATTTTTAAGAATATATATATATATATATATTAGTTTTGCATCCATCGAACTAAATCTAGTTCCCAATTCAAAAGAAAAAGATGTATTAACTTCTATAGCTTCACGTGCACTCTTTACTTAATTGACAAGGAATGACTGAATGGTTTAACATTATGTGTTCTGTCTTATGACAGTTCCATTCCTTTTTGTCAGTGAACTGCGCCCTGTCCTCTGCCTCCTCCTTCAGTGCCCAGAATTTTCTTCTTTCCTTCAAGTCATCTAATATTTAAATCCCCCTTCTTCCTGTACTCCTCTTTCTTTCAACCATTCCATTTAAGACGCCCCAGTGGGGCCAAATTCCGAAAAGCTAGACAAAATTCGAAAAATAAAGGTTTTTTTTTAGGGGATTTAGATTGTAAGGTTGTATAGAATGACATTAGAAATGTCTAATGGCACAGTTAGGAAGGGTTGACCATGTAAACCTGATGGTTAAAATTTAGTTTCAAAGTGACCATCGCACGAGTAATATCTGAACCGCACAAGATAGATAAATAACGTTATATTCAGAAATTCACCGAAATTCATACATTTCATCAATTTTAATTCTGTAAAATGAACTTTTCTGTTGAAAGTAGGTAGAATATTATCATATATTACACAGGCAATAATAATATATAAATGAATAGTTTAAAAAATATTTTTAATAAAAAATAATGAAAAATTACATCCGAATGTCTTAAGAAATTAGAGAAATGTTATAAGTTCTGCAGAGTTCTGCAACGAAACATGTTTTAGATTGTAGTTTATACTATTGTTTAGCAAAACATATAAAAACCAGCAGCCATTAACTACCATAGTGGTTTAAATGTAAATGTGTATTAAAATAATTATAAATATGCGTTAATAAAGCATGTTAGAAGCCGATTATATATTTTCATTCGTTATAAAAAAAACATGTAAAATAATATTTATAATTATAGGCCTAATTAACATAATGTGTAACAAAATATAAAGATAAACTATTTGTCTATATGAATAATTTGAGCCGCTACGCATATACAAATTACAGTCTATAAGTCACGAATATCTCCGTGGTCGAGTGGACTAGCTACTGGTCTTGTAAGAGTTTGTTCCCGGTTCGATTATTGCAGGCATGATTTTTTAATCTACATAATAATTATTTAATAAAAATTTTAGTGTCACTTAAATTGAGACTATACTTTTATAAAATAATTTATAAACTAAACATTGCAGATTTTGAATTTGGTCTTTAAATTAATTATTTTAAATGTTAGGGTGTCGATTATAGGAAGAATGAAGTATTAAAAATGTTTGAGTAGTTTCCAAATAATTTCTAAGCTTATTTTACTATTTAAATGAAATGTAAATTTTTTGTAAAAAAAATATTTAAAATTTAAAAGCTAAAATTAATATTATTAATATGTTAGCTTTGCCCCACTATCCCCTATTAACAAACATTTTTCTTTAAATTGATTTCGGTCGGTTTCGTGGGTTACAGATTTATTTAATTTAAAAGTTTATGGCTTTTACTGTTTAAATATTTAATTTTTTTAAATAATAATTTCATCCGGTTTCGTATGTTATTATATTATAATTCTAGTGTATAATTTCAACAAACAATATATTTTTCCCAGTTTCATGAGTTATTGGGCTCTAGGCTTTAAAGGTTATTATTTTAATATATAAGCATTTATGTTCTTCTAGCAATTCTATTTTGTTACATATTAAATATTTCCTGGTTAATAAGGTGTATTATATGTTATTTTGACTAATTTTTATAAATTTATGTGTTTAAACATTTATGCTCACCATATTGTATCCCTCATTTTATTATTTTGCAATTTTGACTTAGGTTTCGTAATCAGCGACCTTGAAAACCTCTAGGTACTAAGTTTCGTACAAAATGAATAAAGTTTTCGTATTTTGACTATCTTTTCGGAATTAGGCCCCACTGTGGACCATGCAGAAGACAGTTCCTCCTAAAGATGTGTCCGATTCAGTTTGCTTTGTACCGAAGAAGCACATCTAATATGGTTCTCTTCTCACCCACTCTTCTTAAGACATCTTCATTTGCCACCTTGTCCACCTGATGTTCTTAAGTTTTCTCCAGCAGCACATTTCAAAGCTCTCCAAGCATTTCTTTTTCATCTTTCTAAAAGTCCAAGTCTCTGCTCCAAATGTAGCAATTAATCAGTTCCTTCCTCAGTTCCAAACTCAACTTTCTGGTCAGTAGTAACTTCTTCTTGTTGATTACTACATAACCAAATAGTGTATAATATATTTAATATATACATATAATATTACAAGGAATCACTGTCAATTGTGGATTAAAAAAACATTACCTAACATATAAATAAATATAAACATTTTATTTTAAAATCCCATATATTTACCCTAAATCTCCCCTCGATCCACCACTTTGAGGAGCTATCAAACACCATGCATTAATCGCCTTGGAAAGTTGACTCCTTACCAAACCCCCAACTTTTTACTAATATCTCTCCGGCTGTCAGTCGGTAAGCAACGACACGAGTAAAACCCTAAATAGGAGACTCTTAAAACAAATTATGTAAATAGACTCCCGAAATACACCTTTCTTACCCGTGTCCTACTCTCAACACGCTACTGGATAATGAAGAAAGGTAAACTATGTAGAATAGCACAAGGAGAACGATTCACATGTTGGCAACAAGACAATGAAACAATATTTTTACTATGTACAGTACACTATTTTGTAAATAAGAAGAAGAAACAAAAAGCTGTTTTTTTTTATAATATGTTGTAATTGTTATTAAAATGTGTTGTTCTTCCCTACCTAGAGAAGTCTGAACTATATACAGCCTAAAATTTAGAACCTTATCAAATATTATGAAATTAAAAGAACGAAAGTTGATAATATTATTTTATCCATTTAATAATATCATCTTATATTTTATTTTTGATTTGAAATGAGATAAAAATTAAATAAACACATTGTTATTTACTGTTATCTCGAGTCTGTGTTTTTTACTGTCATGCTGGCTGTGTTTTGACATTATGCGGAAATAATTGTCGAAATTTTGAGGCGAAAAAAGTTAAATTCTAGTAAAAAGCACCATCAAATATTTACATTAAATAAGAAAACTCGCATATAAACTCCATTTGCTTAAACTCGCCATCATTATAAGAATAAACTATAATTCTCTTTTGCTAGACTCATATTTCGAAAATAAGTAATTAACGTTTGCATACTTGTAATCGTCTGGCACTTTTTTTTTTGTTTCGATGATATAAATGTACCATACAAAAATAACATTACCTAGTAATGAAGTAGTAAGACGCAGTGCTAATAATAATAATAATAATAATAATAATAATAATAATAATAATAGTAGTAGTAATGAACACTCGTTCACCGTTATTGATGGTGTGATCAGTTTTAGTCTCCTGTGAGGCTTAGAGAAGTAATTCATCATATGTTCCATTACAGAATATATATTAAAATAGATTGAATGTTTATTTCCACTATCTAGGGTGAGTAACATTAAAATTTAATAATATATTCTAAAAGAATAACTAAATTTGAGACGGAAAATCTTGAAATAAAATAAGTCTTCAAATATAATATAATTTCATAATTAAACCCACAAATGAATTAATTATTATAAAATGAATTACTCTAGTTGAAAGCTATACAGTTTGTTCATATTTAATCATATAACAGAGTTCTAAGTGGCTTTCTAATATTTCAAACAACTTATATTTTAAATAAACTAAATGAAAATACAGAAACAAGCCTGATGGAAAACATAAGCATCTAGTTTAATTTCGCAGAAAGCAAAACCGAAACTTTATATAAAAGAAAGTCGAGAGGTTCATTTTTGTCTTTCTTTCTTTTTCCTTTTTTTTAGTGAGGTGGGATGAGGGAAGTCGAGAGAATGAAGGAGTGTTGTAACATAGGTCAACTGGAAAGTCAACACAGTAGGGCCTACTCGAGAAATCCCTTTAGAGTTTCATCCATGGTTTCATATTCCACGGTGTTCCCTTTGTCAACACACAGAGTTTGAAGGACCTAAACAATAGCTTTGTGGTAGTCAAGCCGTAACATATAACAAGATCAAAATCTATAAGAAAAATATTTACATATATATTTATATATATTCTTTACAAATAAAAGGACCAAAATAATTTTCTTTTTTAGTCAACTAAGAAAACCATTTTATCATTGTATTTTAAATTATAGTTTCAATACAATATAATGTTCATATTTTAATATCATTGTAGGATTTTGCATCCTTATTTGTAGATTTAATTTTTAGAATACGTTCCCCAATCCATCATTAAAAATTGAAATTATATATTTAAAAAATCTTTGTAAGGAAACTTGATTATTATTATAATATATCATATAATTATATAACTATTATAGTTGTTAATATTATTATTTTTGAGAATGTGGTTGGTATGAAAAATTATTGCAGCGCGAGTTATTATTATTATTAGCACCACGTCTTACTACCCATTAGGGTTATACGCATTTACGCTAATGTGTAATGGTAGGGTGATTGTGAGATGAAATGAAGGACCTACAGTTTAACGTGGAATCCGAACCACGGTGGAGGCCTGGCATTCCCCACATTCACAAGAAGTCTTGTCAGAGGTGAAGGAAGGGTTTGGAAATCAGATAAATCTGTGCCGGGACCGAGGATTGAACCCCGGCCGCCAGCATAGAAATCTGACACCTTACCCCTAGACCACCAGGTCACCCTTGCAGCGCGAGTTAATACTTTCTTGTATGCAAACAAGCAAGTTAGAGGTTATTACAAACTGATATATCTTTTAAAAGTAATGATGCCTTAGGTAAAAGTATTTTCTTTACTCTGTTTTTCATTTTCAGTTAATTCAAAATCTCTAATCGAATGTTAAATTGAAAAATAAAAATTATTAAGTTTTATATATATATATTTAAAAATACATTTTCCGACTTGAAGATTTTCTTCAAACTTTGATTATAGTAAACATTATTTAAAAGAAAATATTTTGAACACAATCACGTCAAAGTGTTAAATAATACCCTTAAGTAAATCAATATTTATATTATTCTTTATTAAGGTTTCCATTAGTAGTACTTTGACACCGTAATTTTTTTAAATATCTATGGTTCTTTTGAGCGTACACATAATCAAAAGTACTTGTTTTTATATAGATAACATAATTAAGGAATGAAAATTAAAAATTACTTTTTCTAAACTATCAATGTTATACTACTGAGAATAATTTTTATCAAATGAATATGTGTTTACCATTTTAAAAAAGCCTTTTAATGTATCTTTTCAAGTAAAAGCTAGATATCAAAATAAGGAGTTCCTAGTCATTAGCTGACAAAGAAATAGCATGGCATAGACGTACAAGAAAATATATAATAAGTAATACAAAACTAAATAATTTGTAATATTTTACGCTTAAATAATGCAGCTGTGTATGACTTTATACACATGTTGGTCTGTCTGGTGACCTAGTAGTCCTTGGTTCGATACCTATTACAGAAAATAAATTTATGATCAGTGAAATTTAAATTCTCACTAACACAATGGAAAATTAAAAGCTGATATAGTTGGTGTTTGGTATTATCTAATGTTTTGTTAGTTTAAGAATCTTGTGCGTTTCTAATTAATTGGTTTAGAAATTATATTTTAAATATCCCTAAAAAATAATAAATATATTGATATCATCATAGATATAATAAAGATAAGGAATAAAAATTATTTCTATAAAATTGATATTCTTGATAAATATTATTATTTAATAGAGTATTGGTTGTCACTTATAATGGATTGTCTCATTATTTAGGATGTGGTTAAAACATTTTGAGTTATACACTGAGACGAAAAATATATAATTCAAATAAGAAACACTTTCGAAGAAAGCACGAATTTTTTAAATAAATAAAACATAATGTGTGTTTGTATGTTTAAGTGTGTGGTTTGACGCTAGAATATTTCAAAACCAATAAAACTACAAATCTGAAATGATGCATAGATACATACTTACCTGTACTGTGTATATATGTGTAAAACTATATTTGACATTACTATAGATAAAAAAAAATGTGGTCAGTACATAACATTGATAGTGAATAATCATTGTGCACGTGATTTGTCAGGTTTGCAATAAATGTACTGTACATTTGTTTATATATATATTTATAGTATATATATACATATTACAGTAAATACATATATACATATTAAACTGTACATATATATAAGTGTACAGTAAATACGCAATAAAGTGCATCTATTGAGAGCCTGACGTAAATCACTTGAACAATGTTATGTGGCATCCACCTTTCTACCTTATCTCGAAACCTCTGATCGGGTTTGAGTCCCGGTCGAGTATACTGAGTGCATTTTTTTCTAAAAATGTTTACACTCTCCCTCCACGCAAATTTGGATACACTTCCCCTAATTTCAACCTAAACACATTATTAACACACTAGCGTAATTCAATCAGAGCGGGTAGTAAGATGCAGTGCTAAAAAAAGGTTTCTACTATTTTAGCACTGCTTTTACCAGTATCCTTATAACGTTCGGTTTAAGCTTAATTTAAAGAACAATAATCCACAGTGGTTGCCATGGGGTTTAATGCGTAAGACTATGTATTTAATTTGCTCACTGTATGGTTGAGATTCAATTCTCCACCGAGCACACTGTAGTTAGTTTTATTCGTGCGATTTACTATTCTGGTTCCTCAAATTGCAAATTTGAAGCAATTGTATTTTTTATTTTTTTATTGTTTGAAGACGCTGATTGTTTTTGGTTTGATAAATAAATAAGGCTCTCCTAGACTAATTAATCAAATTGTGTGTTTCCCATAACGGTGAGCACGTAGTTTAAGGCATTACACTAGATTGATTGTGATGGGGGTGTTGAGGGTCACATCTCAGCTAAGTGTAATAGGGGTGGTTCTTCTATAACCTAGGTTTTCCGATCCTCTTTTTTTTATTCTAATATTCCTCTAGCTACTATTTTCATTACTATCCCTTGGAGTAAAATTTAGAAAAAGGTTTATACTGATCGTAACAGGATAGTATTAGTGATTATTACAAAGGATCTTAAGATATTATTGATCTTCTTTAAGACAATAGTTCAAATTTTATATATGAAAAATATACTGTGATATTTTACAATCGTGCTCCTGTTTTTAGTTAGTAATGTCCCGTGACGCGTTGCGAAGTAAAGCCAGAACCGATGGACTGCACTAGTAAATTATTCACACACCCTTACCCCTCTTTATCCATTTGACGAGTAATACATAAAGGCAGGCGTGTCAATCCCACGGGCCGCATGCGGCCATAGCCATAGTTTATTGTGGTCCATGGACGAACCATCATGCACTGCAGATCTGTCCTTATTTATATTTAAACGTCAAGAAAATACAGAAAATTTGGAATTGTATGATTGTAAATTTGGCATAATTTGGAGAATTCTATCATGTGGGGTTGGTGGATCAAATACATGTACTCTTTCTTCAAAATGGATCAACTCATAAAAACCACAAAACTTGCTCACTAATTAAGCGCTATCTTTTACAATACACCACATACAAATGTTTCTTAAATCTTTAATTTTATTTATTTGACGTACTTACCATACTGTTTCTAAACCCTTACTGATTATATCAATCCACGACTTACATACTTACTTAAATCTGTAACAGACAGACACAACACCCATACCCCTGCCATTAATGTATCACTGTGAAAGAGGAAACCTACATTTTACCGATGATAATTTTTTTCAGCCATGTCAGGAATTGATCCAGGGACCCTTAACTCAGTAGATAAACACTTTACCGACTGAGATAAGGTGTCAAGCATACGTATGTCAACAGTTGTTTTATCACATCAAATGAAACCAAACACCCGAGAATAACAAACAGACACACATTTGTCAACAATTATAAAAAAATTACCTTTTTTTCTTTTCTTTCATTAGTATTTTATTTTTCCTTCTTGATCTCTATTTATATACATATATTAAACATAAAGAAAACGTGATTTGAATATTAATTTTCTACAACCCCTTGGGGTTCTTAAAAACAACAATTAAAACGATAATAAAATAAAAGTTATTTTTGTATATGGGATCCCCAAATAGGGCACAATTCTTATATAGCGCGGGGGGGAGGGGTGCTGTGTCCCCCCCACACGGCACATATAACCTGGTCGGCTATGGTTGACAGGTTGGTGGGTGTGCTTCACAACAAAAATGACCATGGTATAATATTTAAATCCCGATATTAACTTTATTATCTTCTATTCTAATAAAATAAAGACTTCGTACTTTGTTTGTCTGCGATATCTACCACATGCAGAGGGTTGAAATTTTATAATGTTTAGCTCCTGTGTACGAACATGAGCACTTCTAAGATGTAATTTTAAACTATTTATTAGATATTTTTAAATTTATTAAAAATTACGTTGGAAGAAATGAAACTAGGATTATTTTTAGATCTGTCTAAAGCAAAGAAAATCGTTGTCTGGGATAACGACGCAAAGCTTTTAACCTTTACCCAGGGCAAAGCCGATTACCTATGCTAGTTGCAAATAAAAGGTTCAAAATTTTGGAAAATAATTGGGTTAGGCTTATTGTTTTATAAAGAGAGTTTACTTTTTTTCCTTCCTGTAATAATAACATACTAATTTGATATTATTTTAAATTAGAATAATGACTAAACCTATTTTTGTTTTTAAATGGGACCCCTTAGTACTTATTATATTCAATGTTACCCTTATGAATAAATTAGTTTGACACGTTTGTTCTAAGGAGTCACTCTCGCAATAGACTAGTCTGCTAAGTACGGGAATATTGTGGTTTGAGACTCAGTCGGATGTCCTGAGAGTGTTATTTTCACTAAAGGATTTCCACTCTTCATTCACGCCAATGCGGGTATACTTCCTTAGCATAATTAGTACTTAATCTTATATACTGAATGAGTAATAAGACGCTGTACTAAAAAAAAAATATGTGCCTTTAAAAGGCAAGCTTTACTGTAAGGGAGAAAACAATGCTCTAACACAGTCTGATAAGTCTTGACTTTTCCAGAAAACAAACGAGTCGTTAATTTAATTATCTTATTTCATACATCCAGCCCATTAAATAAATTAAAATTTGTAATAATATAATTTATAGTTAAAGTTGTTTATGTTAGCCTAGTTCCCTCAAATTTTCCTTTTTGAAATATCTCTTTCTAATTATTTGTCAGTCTTCGTTATTCTAATTAGTGTTTATTCTATTATGCTATATATATAAGTGTGTGTATGTTAGTTTGTGCGTGTGTATGAAGCCAACATATTCAAAAAATAAATTATCTGTAGTTTAATTTTATCAATACATTAAGTTCTTGACGTACGCGGTAAGTTTATTCCAAAGGTTTCTTCGCAAGTTGATAATCCATACAAGTAGAGTTATGCTTAAATACGATGTTTTTTTAATTAATATGTTCATTAAAAATGATAATTTAGGGTTTGCACTTTGTTTATAATAAGTACTACGTAAGTTCAATAAAAAAGACACAACTTGTGTTCAAGGTAATACAAATTGGGGATGGCATAAACAGCTGTGATTCAGATAATTAGAAACGCTACCTGCAAAGTTTAAAGCGGCGCTTGATAAATGATATTTCTAGTCGTAATTCAACTCCCGATAACCGAGTATCTATGAACCCGCGTAACTCGAATACGTATAGGTCTATGAGCTACTGCACATGACTCTTTAGAACTTTTAAAAAAAATCCTTTTGGTTGTTGTTCAATAGTTCAAAGTCAACGTTCCAGTGTAATAATAATGGAAGTAGTAATAATATTGCGCATCTGGGTTACATCATTCGTAGTCATGTTTTTGCAAAGATTAGTCAGTACTAATGTACCGTTTCCCAGGGGAAGCCTGAATGTACTAATTGTACATCCTTTCCGCGGAGATTCTTTCCATGTCCCGGTGATATGAGATGATGATAATAATAAGTGAAATGGTGTGGAAACAGTGGAAACTCTTAAACCTAACCTAAAACTATTCAAACAAACCCTGGTGACCGTTGTGTTTATTCCCCTCTCGGGGAAAAATACCCAAAGTATCAACCAAGAATCGAACCCGAGACCCCTAGGCTCGTAACCAGATGCATTTACCCCCACACTACGGAGCTGGGTAACGTTCTGATACGTCTATGACAGTTAAAAACAAGCACGCTACAGGTTCTCAAGACATCACTAAGAGGTGAGAGCATCATTTGTTGTCCATGCCATTGCTCTTATACTTTTCATCTCGCTCAATAGCAGCCGCTGCAGTCTGTGTTCCATTTGGTCGCGTGACTTCAGTGAAGAAAAAAATAAAGGAAGGGTAGAGAGAAGCCTGTGTTCACTTCATAAATTACTCGACAGATGGCAGCAGGGGGGGGGGGGGGGAANNNNGGGGGGGTGGAAACACGCACATTTAGGGGAGAAAAGAAACGGGCGAAAAGAAAGGTTGGAAGGACACTATAAAACTAACTTCGGAGGGGAAAAATCTAAACAGATTTTTTTTATCGCCGATCCATATTTCTTTTAAAGCTAGTATAAAAAATGTCCCCATAATTTCTAGTTAAATTAATAACAATTTAAAAAAAAGTTACACGCATTACAATATAATTTAAAAACTTATGATTAATTATTGTTTTGATTTAATGAAAAACAGATAAACTTGATCTTAAATATATAATATTGTTCTTTTTTTACGACAAACCCATATGTGCTTTGGGGTGGATTTTTTCTATCCTCCCACTCACATCCTAACAAAGAGTTTTATTCATTCCGTTATTTCAAATATCCGGAGCTTCTCGTTTTATAGAGCTCCAAGGGGCTGGTTTGGGTGTTATTTTTATCAAATAAGAGAACCTTTGTATCTATTTTGATGTAGTTACCGATTTAAATAAACTTATAAATAATAGTATAGTAAATATTTATGTAATAACAACTTGTAAATATATATCTCTACTTGAAACAAGTCTTAGTACCCATCCAAACTATCCATAGTTTTCATATTCTGAAAATTTAAAAATGACACCTGGACAAGGGAATCGAAACCGGGACCTTCAACTTAGTACACCAATGCTCTTACCACTGAGCTATCCAGGATTCGTCCCGTGCCCATGATCATTCTTCATTCTTCACTCATAGTTTAAGGCAGAGTCTTTGATAGACGTGCGGAAGTCGTCAGCTTATAAATACGTGATTACATAAGATCAAAGCCATCAGACAGTGCAGCCATCCATGACTCGGTAATTGGAATATGTTATTATAGCCATTTGACAATTATATATATTAATGAATCAGATAGCTGAAGCTATCATCCATGCATTTTAGTGAGGACAGTACCATCTAGATATCATATTCTGAAAGTTGAAACCTGGACACTGGAATCGAACCCGGGACCTTCGGCTTAGTACGCCAATGCTCTTACCACTGAGCTATCCAGGATTCGTCCCGTGCCTATGGTCATTCTTCACTCTTCCCTCATAATTTAAGGCAGAGTCTTTGATGGACGTGCGGAAGTCGTTCCATTGCTGTGTCCAGGTGTCATTTTTCAATTTTCAAAATATGATATCAAGATGGTACTGTCCACACTAAAATGCATGGATGATAGCTTCAGCTATCTGATTCATTAATATATCCATAGTTTGTTTCACAAAGGGTGTACTTGTTTGTAAGGAAAGTGTAGAACAATTTAGGTAACCCTACAATCAGTACATCCTAAATGTATTAGATTCTCATTCTTCATGTCACTAGTAAACCCGACTTAACTTTAGGTTGTGACGTTTATTCTACTTGCCACCAATGAAGATGTTTTATAGAACTGTGTGAAATTTGATATTTGTCATAAAGAAAAAGAAAAAATAATCGTGGCTAAATTTTATTCCCCTTTAGTTCATCGCTCTTACATAGAGGGAGTAAATCTATTGCATTTGTTATGTACGGCTATAACCGCATTAAGGTATCATATTCTTTAAATTGAAAAATAATACCTAGAACGGTTTATGACAGACTCTGCCCTGAGATATGAGTGAAGAATTATTGTACGTGATGTCCCCTGGATAACTCAGTGATAAGAGAATTAGCGTACTAAACCAAAGATCCCGGGCTCTTATCACCTGTAAAGGTGTCATTTTTAAATTAAAAAATATTTATTTACATAGTTTGTGTAGTTCACTCTAATTATAAATGTGTATTCAATATATAAACATTATCTAGAATAAGTTTAAACACTACTTAAATATTGTATTTAGTATTTTCTACCAATTTCCTTAATCTTCATCATGCAAACTGGAAGACAGATGCATTCCACCAACTTTTGTCTGAAGGTTTGGTTGTAATTACTTGTCCCAATATCACCCATGATCTTTTTCATAACCCATAGTGGATTACCTATCCAACTTTCTCCGCGTAGCTCTATAGATTTCAAATTCATTCTTCTTTCATTAATGTATCGCAAACGTCTCATGATTATTAACATAACCAGTCTATCATATATTATGTAATATTCTATAGACCCAAGTTTCAAACGCGTCTATCTTATTTTGCTCATATTGAATAATAGTACATATTTCACATCCATAGAGAGCTAACTCCAAACCATGTTTTTAAATATATTTTTTTATGTACATTTACATCTACGTATATCAGATTCCTATTTGGTGGTAACAATATTAGGAAACATCACTATTTCAGAAAAATAATTCTATACTTATCCTGTAATATACTGATATTCAACAAGACATATATAAATGTAAGAAAAATTTGATTCTCACATAGCTATAACCCCTTAAATGTTAGTACATACAACCAGTAATACATATCAGTTAGATAAACAGTATTAAATTATATTTCACGGGGTTAGAAGGTGCTACACGAGTATAACAGCATAATTTCTTAATTACAACAGGCAGTACATATCTGTTAGAAGAATAATATTCAATTCTATCTCACGGCGCTAAAATGTGCTATTTTAACCACTTAAAAAAAATACAACAGCCAATACAAATCTGTTAGAATAATAGTATTCAATTGTATCTCACGGTGCCATAAGATTTCATTTAACCACTTAAATACAAGCAATATATATCTTATAGAAAAATAGCATTAAATTCTACCTCAAGTCACTAGAAGGTGCTATATATCCTCTTAAATAAAACAAGTGATACATAGCTGTAAAAAGAACTAGTATTGTAACAAATTCCCAGCACCTTAGCTTTTTTTATGTTTTTTTATACATCAAGCAATACATTTAAGCTTTAAGAATAGCATTTAATTCAATCTTATGGAAATAGATAGTGCAATAAATATTATCTGTTAGAAAAATAGTATTCAATTTTATCTCAAGGCCATAGAAGTTGCTATATAGCACATAAAATACATCCAGAGACATTATTGTAAGACGAATTGTATTGGAATAATTCTCATAGTGCTTTAGCCCCTTTAATATTCTTACATACAATAAGCAATACAGATATGTTAGAGCAATAGTATTCAATTCTACCTCACGGCGCTATAAAGTGATCACTAGAGAGAGAGCTCCTTAAATACAACATGCAATACATATCTGTTAGGGAAATAGTATTCAATTCTATCTAACGGCGTTAGAAGGAGCTATAGAGCAACTTATAACAAAATATTTAATTATAAATTAAGAAGAATGGTCATCATATTATCATCAACTGTTTCCAGTCTGTGGACGGGTCAATTTAATAAAATGGATCAATCTTTTACTATCCTTCCATCACTGTTCTTCCTTTAATTGCTTCCATTCTCCTCCTCTCACTTGTACACTTACCGTTTTCTGCCCCTCCCGTCTATTTCTGGACCTCCCTCGCGGTCTTTTTCCTACATACCGGTATTTCATTTTCATCATTTTCTTTGACATAATCTCCTTTTCCATCTTCATTACATGCTCATACTATCTAATTCTTTCTATCTCTACTATCTCACATACTCCATGTACCTCTACTTTTTCTTGGATAACTTCATTCCTAATCTTGTTCCTCCTCGTGATATCTAGAATGTTCCTATTACACTTCATTCCCGTGGCTTCCACTTACCTAATCTCTCTTATATTCAATGTTCATGTTTCTGCTGCATATGTGACAATGGATACAAAGTACGCCCTGTATCACACTTTCTTACACTTCTCTTCTATACAGCAGGTATCTTACACACCAATAAAACAAATATCCCTAATGTCCTCTTATGACTATATCCTCTTTTCGTCCACCTTTCGTCTCTATCACACTTCAAATTTATTTTACATTCTGTACTTTTATCAGCTATACTCCATCCAACTTTGTAGCTATAGGTGAATTGGGAATAATAGCCACTAGAAATGCTAGTGCACTTCTTAAATACTCCTGCTTGCAACAAGCCATACATAGCTATAATATGAATAGTCACAAGTTTATTTTAGGAATTCTGACTGCTGCAATTAGCTTAATACAACAAGCCGTGCAAAGATGTAAAAATAACAAACATATATTGTATATTAAGGTATTGGGAAGATCTACATTACTTTTGCATTATAATTAGCTATATATTTAATAAAATTAATATATATTTCAATTTAGCTATGATAAACTTCGTAAATACTTACATAGCCAGTATATTATAGGCAAAATATCATTGTAAAATAATAATCATTATTACCTTATAAAATATTCGATATTTTAACAGAATTTTGTAACTAAACTTATAATTGAGATTCACTATTACATAAAATTTATAAAATATTTACAAGTGGCTAAGAGTTTCAATTTTGTAAATTCTGTAATTTGGGACTATCATTTGGTATTGTTATATTGTCTTTATTATTTGTTGCAAAATATATATGTACAGTACATTACCAAAATCATCATTAAATTTAATCATTGAATGTGTGTGTGTGTTTACATATAATCTATGGACCTGCATTCATGCTAAAAGTGAAGGTTTGGTTTCTTATCAGCCATTTAGAGGTATTTCTTCCCTTTTTTAATTTGTATACGAAATTATTTTGCTATTATAAATTTTATTAATTAGCTGTACAGCAGGGTTTTTTTTAAAAAAATCATCAGTAAGGTGAATCAAATTCTATGATATAGCAAAAGGATTGGTAGCAGCCTTGCTATGTGCTGAAATTGTATCTCCGACCAGTAACTGTTCAATAAAAGATGTGAGAAGGGCCAAAATAAACATTACTTGCCACCGTCCCCACTTCTGTATGAATACGTGTATAATTTTGTAAAATGTAATTATTTTACCACACCCTTCCGTAACCGATCAAAACAAAGAGATAGCTTCCATACACTCACCACATTTTAATATATATATATATATATATAACATAATATACATTTAAGCATTTTTAAAGCTCTCTTCTAGCCAAAATATATTTCTTACTCTTTAAGAATATTCATCTTATCGAAACTGTTTTCCTTCTTTTGTGCCTCTTTTGAAATACTCGTTAGTAAAGGGATGTAAGATTTTTCCACACGTTAAGGCAATTCTTCTTTGTTGGACTCATCCTTTCCTCTTTTTTTTTTTACCCTATCCACCCACCACTACTCACCATACCGTCTTCTTTTTTTCCCCCCGTCTTCTATCTTTCCACCTTTGGCTGCTACCACATCCAAGTAAAAACCACTTTGTCAACAGGGCTAAGTGAGTTACCTTAATGTTCCTAGCTCCCTATTTCCCCCCCTCACGGTACCGCCCCACACTTAAACCTTTCAACACTCTTTGTAGGAGCCTGATGGCACTCTTCTTTAATGCAGCCTCCTCGCTGTAAAGTGCTGCTATGGAATTAACTGACATTTACAGGATAAACAGTTGACAATATCCTTGGGGAATCTTAAATATTTTTTTTCCTAGATATTATCTAACCCGTATTATTATGATTCACTTACTCTTCTTTTTCTCATTTTCATAATATTTATATTTCTATACCAATTCAAAATAAAAGGAAATCTACAAAATATCGGTATATTTAAAACCTAAAAATATATGTAATAGAAAGTGAGTGGTGTATTTTATAGTTATTTTTACGTATTACGTTTCCGATATTGGTTAGAAAAATCTAGATACACAATTTAATTTAAAGGTGACCTAATAAATATTGAGAAATGTAATCGTCGGCAATGGATTAAGAGGCAACAAAACCCTGTGAGTTAGCTTATTGTTCACTGTATTCCGTGCCCCTATTTTGAGATTATGTTATTGTTTTTAGAGCATAGTTTCAGTGTTTCCATATGGATTCGTCAAATGAGAAAACTCTTAAGTTTATTGAAGAGTATAGGAGTCATGACATATTTTGTGATGACCGATTAATTGATTATGAAACAACAAAAAGACGGTGGATATTTTCTAAAAAATTTCAGATATCTATGAATATTATATCACAAATTAGTATCCATATAAAAAAATTGAAATAATTAAATGCATATTGTATTAAAACTTATCAGATTAGAATGAAATATTACAATCATTTGGTCAACAAATTCCCTTATAAATGACTCTAGTGTAAAAGTAAAAGTAGAATGTGTTTCTAATTGCTTTCATGGCTACATATTAATTTTAACTTGAGTTATGTTCATGGTGAATAAACATTATATGTTAATAATAGAGAGATATTTATAATTAATGTAATATCTTATTAGAGTATTTAAGATAATTAATTCAGTAAATAAGCATTAATAGAATGAATGTGACGTCTCAAATTTAAAGAAGAAAATAAATAATATTCGTACCCAATTTCATAGTGAACACAAAGACCAGACAAAAAATACCATTGGACAATCGCCACTAGTGATACGAAATATTGTTGGGATAAATATCGTCCTACAAACACTTGTCTGTTTCACCACCTTCTTCGCCTCCTCAGATTATTTACCTCTTCGGCAAGAATAAAAGAAGCCGCAGCCACAATCGTTGTTCTCGATGACATCTTTGAAGCAGATGGGCTTTGTAAACAGAGGCAATTTTGTTGCTTTAGTGTAGATGCTTTGTAGCGTGCTACAGAAATCGCAAGGAGCTGTGTTCTCCGACATATAACATTGAGTCAACATGTCGCATGCTACATGTTGCCTCTTGTTGCCTTGGTGTAATGCCACTTTGAAGATATTTGACACATTGCGATAAAATGAGTAATTGTAAACAATATTATTATTATTATTGTTATTAGCACCGCGTCTTACAACCCGTTCGGGTTATACGCACTTACGCTAATGTGTAATGGTAGGGTGATTGTGAGATGAAATGAAGGACCTACAGTTTAACGTGGAATCCGAACCACGGTGGTGGCCTGGCATTCCCCACATTCACCAAGATGTCTTGCCAGAGGTGAAGGAAGGGTTTGGCAATCAGATAAATCTTTGCCGGTACCGAGGATTGAACCCCGGCCGCCAGCATAGAAGTCTGACACCTTACCCCTAGACCGCCAGGTCACCATGTAAACAATAAAATAAGCCTTTAGAGTATATATTTTATTCGTGGTGCGTGACTTTATGTTCAGTATAATAGTTTGAAACACGATTTCATTACAAAACACACGCATCTTAAAATAGTAACCAGCCTTATTTTCTTATTTATTTATTTAGCACCACGTAATACGTGGCTTATACGCCTATGCTCTAATTACACTAGTGTGTCAGGGATTCGTGAGGTTTAAATTATAGGAAGTATACCCTAATTTTCATGGAGGGAGAGCTTAAAAACCATTTAGGAAAAATCGCCCTCAGTACACCCGACTGGGTTCGATCCCTGATCTCACCTTCATCAGCAGACTGCAAGAGCCTTAGACTATGTGACCACTAAAGCGGGTTCTTATCTTGTTAATCATGGTAATAATTAATGTTTATACTAATTTATAAAACATAGGTAGAGCCACATTAAGAGAGTATTGATGTAACTGCAATAACGATCCAATGTCAATGCGTAAACCCCTGTTATATATATATATATATATATATATATACTAGATAGCTGTTGCCCGCGGCTTTGCTCGCGTGGAAGTTGATTATATACAAATACGAAAATATACATATGTATTTACAGATTAATTTAAAATATTACGTTACGTTGATGACCATAACTTGACCTCAGATCAAAAATAATGCAAGTCCGATACAAACTTTCACCCCCTTTTTCATCCCTTATTAAATAAAATTTCCAAAATTCCTGAAACATGTATTTATTTGTTTTACGTCAATAACCGAAATACAAAATTTTGTTTATGTAACTTTCAAAATGACGGACTTTCATACATATTATCATACATATTATCATCCCCTATTTTGACCCCTTTGGGGTGGAATTTTCTAAAATCCTTTCTTAGTGGGTGCCTACATAACAAAATGAATATACAGTCCGAATTTCATGCTTGTAGCCTTGATAGTTTGCGCTCGGCGATGATGAATCAGTCAGTCAGTCAAGTCAGGACATGTTATTTTATAAGTATAGATGACAATTTGTAAATATAATCTTTCCAAACAGCCCCTGTGTTGAAGCAATAATTCCAACAATTATTGCTTGACTGACAAACCCAATGGGAAAAGACATTTGGGAAGAACTATACGGGAGAGTGACATTAGAATGGACCTGAAAAGTATATGGTGTCATGAGATGAACTGGCTAGAACTAAATTAAGAGAGGTACACGGTGTAAAGAGAAGGACTTGTTAGAACTGGATCAAGATAGAAATAGAATAAAATTAGGTAAACTGGATATAGCTAGCTCGGGAATAGAGATAGGGTGTTGTGAGGTGGACTAGATATAACTATTCTAAAATAGGGATAGATGCCGTTGAGGAAGTACCAAGCTCTATAAAAGTGATTCCCCTTGCAGCTCATGCAATCTCTAAACCAGTTCATTAAACGTTTTCATGACCATTAATATTAAGCCCTCAAACTGTATAAAAGAACAAGATATGAACGTAACCAAAAATTTGTTTTTTGTGGAGGTCATGACTTTAATTATGAGGGAGAGTTAAATATTTTATATAATCCTCTATATTCCAATATGTGCATCTTTTTTTCTAAACTCAAATATTATTCAGAACAACAAAAAGATTTAGATTATCAGTCTATTTATTTAATGCTATAGAAGCAAAAATAAGATTTGAAAGTCTTAAAAATTGTTAGTAAAAATAATAATGAATAACCGAAACAATAAGCAAGCCATTTTTAGAGTACAAACGATGGAGGAGTTTTCCTAATAATGCTCGTTGTATCAATAATAAATATAATTTAATTTAATTTAAACTTTGTAAATAGTCTACTATTATTGATATATTATTTTATTTGTAATTTTAATGGAGGGTTGTAGGGCTGAACCCCCTCTCTAACTCTCCCTCCTTTAGATACATCTATGGAACAAGGTGTCACTGAACGACGATTTATCTCATATAACTGGTTCTTTGTTGTGAACCTGACGCAGCAAAGCGAAGATAGAGTATGAGTTTTTCATTATCTGGAAAATAAAACATTCAAGACAAAAATTATTTAAAGCGTTTATAATTGAGCGAAATATAAAATAATTCGATGAATGAGGTATATTTTGACTTTTTACTAAAATCATGAATTAACACACGTTTAAACTCCTGGTATCAGAGTTATGGACCGTATAAATTATAATTTATAAGCTATACCATTTTTAATAATGAAAGATAAGCTTTATATCTTACAGAGTAAAGTAAGGGTGCGTTTTATAGTTGATATTTGATATTTGATACATTCCTATTATCTCTATGGCTTACCAAAGTAAACGTTGATAGAGACATGTTATACATCTTCCCAGCTGTCAGTATAACCGGCCGCTGCGCGCGCAGAATGATCATCTGAACGGCCCGTTGAAAGACCTTGTCACTGCTGTACCACTGGCACTTGTAGGCCGTGGTCTGAACCCTTCCAGACTGAAACAATACACGCACTCTATCATTTTGATGAAATTTTAACGTTACGAAGGACATTCTCGATAGATGCAGTGAAATACTATTCTTTCTGAAGAGATCATCAAAGGACTATCTAATGTAGGAATATTAATAATACATTAACTACTAAATATTAAATATTAAAATATTAACTTAAAATACTACATACATATACGTAACTAAGGGCAAGCTTGTTTCTGGTTATGTTGATAATGTTGGCTGCACTTATACTGTTTAATAATAGTAAGCATTTTGTTAATAAATTTTGATAGTTTTCCCCTCACCTGAAATATAATCTCGTTACCATACCAACAGTAAAGTAGTAGTTCAATAATGGAGATGAAGAGGAAACTTGCAAATTTAAGGAATTCTATTATTTCTGTTGGGTTCTGTAACATTAATCAACACATATGCATAGTCATACTTATTTAAAATAAAGTTCAGGATGTTTCACTCGATCTTGAACTCTGAGTTTATATTATAACTTTCAAACTAAGGGACGTAATTAATGTGTGATAAGCACTCAGGGACCGAAAGCGAGTGTAACATCCTGTGTTTTAAAAGGTATATGCCTTATTACTACTTGTTCAACCAAAAATATCAAAAATGTTAGATCGTTGACAGAGTGGTGTTTTTTTAGAAGTAATTCAAAAAAACATGTGTCAGACATTAAATCTGTAAAATATATCAACGTTTATCAGTGACTAATATAACTTTGTGAATGTCAGAGGGATTCGAATTGGATGGATTTTAAAAGCTAGGGCTTTACTCGAATCAAAAAAACTCTTCAAACAAAGACATAAAATATCTTAGATGTTCTAGTTGCATTATAAATTTGCTGATAAGTTCAAAATAAATACATAATAGAGTATAGACTATAAATACAGTTATTGAAATCTTTGTTGGTGAATTTTTTCCATAATTTTAAAACTGCTGTTAAGAAAAATAATATACATTCATCTGACGTTTCTCCTAAAAGTGTTAATATTTTTAGCACGCGTTTAGTTCTATCAAATAATTACAGGTCAAATTTGATTTGTATTATTCTATGAGCTTGTCATAATTTGCCCTATCAGTTATATTGCTACAGTCCAATGTTAGTAGGAAAGGCCAAATCCAACAGCTTTAAAAGCAGCTAGAGATATTTCCCATATTCACACATAAGGTAATATAATATGCGGTTTTATGATAGATATCAATACCAATAGAGTATTAAAACGTTATCAAATAAAATGCAAGAAATAATACGCTCTTATTTTATAAAAAAATGACTTTCTATTAAAATTGGACTTTACCTAAACCCGTTAGGCTAAGGCCATATAAACTATTTTGCATGATGTTTTAATGTTTCTTTTGACGCAAATAATGGAAATCAAGAGTTTTAATGATCGGATGTATATCGATAAATATCGCATGAGAGAAGTACGTCAGATTCGACTTCAAGGTAATGTCACATTTGGAAGGGACTATTTTCCAGGCGATATATCCCACCTCTCTCTCTACCTGTCACATGTGCGACCAAAACCAAGGTTTGTGCCTCCACGTTCCTCCAATTGTCATTCAAGTGTAATCCAAAGCCACATTTACGTGTGCTGTGATAAGTGTTATATTTTTATTGCGAGTTATTCACTTCTCAAAATAAGGACATTATCATCGATTTTATTGCTAGTGAAGGAATTATTATGCGCGTCGAAACTATCCCGTCGACGCACTAAAACTAATAACTTTGCAGCGACACCTACACCACACAACTTGGAATGGTAAATAATGTATCCTGGTATAATTAATAGGAATGATGTTTGCTCGATTCTGATGTGGACAACCCTAAAGATATGTCAGGGGTGACAAGCAACTAAATTGTCGCTCTGTTTAATCTCCTTCTTAGGAGTTATGCAGGAGAACTACGCTGCATTTATCGCTTTGTCAAGCAGTCTCTTGTCAGACTTTTGTATTCATGACCTTTGTAGCTGAGGTCCGAGAGGGAAAAATCGTTCGTTGCGCCTTAGCCTTAAGGTGGAATAGAAAGGTACGCGAGAAAAAAATTAGTGTTTTTGTTTTTCATGTCAAAAAATATTTTCGGCAAAACAAAACGAATATTTCTCCAGTATAAACATAGAGCTTAATTTCCTACCCACGGTAATTTTAACAGTTCTAGGAAATTTTTCATCAGCGTGTTAGCAATTTATGAGAAACCTTTTAAATGAAATAAAATTTTATCAAATTCTAAGACAACCTTAGCAGATATTCAATAACTAAAAGTTAGTAAGATGTAGTGAACAAAAAACACAATTTACATAATAACAAGAGTATATATTTCAAAATTAGTTTAATTTTAGATCATATTGTCTTAGTTCACTTACCACAATAATTTGAAAACCAATCAGGCATGTTAGCATAAGCATAATACCAAATTCGACAAACATTACTGAACTGAAGATTGAGTTTAAATCCTTTGCATATCTGAAACAACAATGAGATGAAAATAAAAACATTTAGACCAAGTCACTTTTAACACGCTATTATTACAAATATTTTATTTTTCACGTTAAGTAGATGCATGAGTAATATCTACATTGTGTGTATATGTATGGAACTAAATATTTATTTAATGGAATAAAATTACTTAGGGGGCATTAAAAAATACGTAGACAATTTTTTAGCCATTTTGGACCCTCATCCCTCCTCCCCAATTTGTAAAAAAAAAAAAAATCAAACGTCCAACCCAAATCCTCCCTCCATCTCTTGCTTACTTTTTATTCGTCGACATATTTGGTAACTTTTTTCAGTGGAATAACCATTATTTTTATCTTATTTATAAATGTATTTCAATTACTTACGCATAGGTGTAAATAATGGTGTGAAATAATTTATAATAAACCCTTTTTAAAATGAATTAAAATTTATTTTACTAAAGAGGAATCAAGGAAAAGCCATAAAACTATATTTTAAAAATTAACTTTCATTTAATTGAAATCATAGAAAACTATTATTAATAAACACATTAATTATTATAGTTATAAAAACTCTAGAATACTTTTAATCTGATAAGAAGGATCCTTGAATACACGTTTCAACACTTTTAACTATCATGGTTCAAATTGGGGTGGTTGGGTCACTCTGATATTCTTGTTCTTCTCTCTATGTCTTATATAAGCATTTTTCAAACCCCTTAGTCCCCTCTTGTAACCCTTGTCATTAAAAACAAGCAAAGTTCAACCCCCCCCTCCTCACCCCTAAGGTGCTTACGTAATACTTGAACGACCTCTTGTGTAAATTTTAAAAATAAGACGATGAGATTTAAATAATTAAATTTAAGGAAGCGTGCAAAAATTCACTAGGATGTGAAACCACTGCTGGAAAAATAAAACACCCAATACATCTTGCCGGAGTCCGAAAGTTGGTGTAAGCCCAGCACTAGTATTAAACATTTTGGTTTTCAACTGAGTTTTGCTACCTATTTTGACTAACCACCTTCTATACTAATAGAACAAGGATCAGGAATACATATATATATATATATATATACATATATATATATATATATATATATACAAAATCTAGAATAAATTCACACTCATATGCTAGGAGGGAGATTAGAAATTTAATTTTCAAAAACCACTATAAGTACGTTCAGTCTGTATTCGACCCCCAACTCTCATATAATCGACAAACTATATATATAAAATCTAGAATAAATTCACACTCATATGCTAGGAGGGAGATTAGAAATTTAATTTTCAAAAACCACTATAAGTACGTTCAGTCTGTATTCGACCCCCAACTCTCATATAATCGACAAACTATACTAAGCGAGAATTACTCTAAAAAAGAGGTTTTTAAATCCTATATTAAGATTATAAATATTGCATTATTTCTTTAAATACTTTCATAATTTACAGGATATAATTTATTGATATTTTTAAGTGTGCTAATATTAAAATAATTGAATAGTAATTTATTCAAATGTTTGTTTAAGGCATATAATTATCTGGATACAAGAATATTGTTTAGGTGAGTTTTATATATAAAATAAATTTATTTAAATTTGTGTTTTAATCATATACTTAGAGAAAGGAATATATAATAAACATAAATTTAAGTATATGTAAAACACCTCAAATATATTTCTGTATCTAGGTGTGTGTTTTAAGTTCTATAATTGAATAAATTCATAATTTTAGGAAAAATTAACATATTAATTTTAATTTAAGAATATAAATAAAATCCCTTAAAAATATTCGTGTGTCTATGTGAATGAATTGATCGTATATTTCATTAAATGAATGCATTGAGTTACTTTTGAGCTTCAAGCTTTCTTTATACACAAGGCTAGTTTTCATGGTTGATCTCGTATCGATGTTTACGACTAGAGAATTTTCACGGTTGACATGGTACCGATGTTAACGAAATGTTTATGACCAAGATGATACCAGAGCTCGGTTTGGTAATGCTTTCCTTGACCAGACTAAAGAGCATGGTTACGACCAATGAGCCGAGAATCTGTGCAACCGTTTCAAAACAGCATCACTTCTTATGTTAGATCTAAACGAGTATAACTTCGTAGTAAATGGATTTTAAGTTTTTGTTAGTTAAAATGGACAGCAATTGCTAGCTATAAATAGCTACTTAAAAACCGTTTAATTATGAATAAAAGAAAAAGAGTACTATATGATCTAAGCCTATTTAATATTATATACGTACTTCATGTTTTCTTAAGATTATTTTTGTAAATATATGTTTAACTTGATAGATTGAGTAAATATTAGGACTAGTCAAAATAAGCACCAATTTAACTAATAATAAATTTAAATAGCTCATTTTCCATCGATTTGCAGTACATTCATTTAGTATGATTACATAAATTCACCACCCATCTATTAGATCTACTTCAACCCAAACCCCATTTTTGTTTAATAAGAACACCTCAAAATCGTTTTCGCACTCCACCTTGGTCAGAAAGACTTGGTCAATAACACTCGATACCAAGACGTAACCAAGTTAATCGCTAAGACTCGCCTATTTTTTTTATTGTTGTCCAATGTTGTTGATGAGAATATGTGTAGTAATAAAACTCATTATATTAACATAGCTAAGTCCTAAATGAGTCTTTGGGGCGGCCGAATTTAATAAATTTATTTTGGAAAATGATTCTTTTCTGAAAACTGGGCTAACATACTACAAAATCTATTTTTTTTTTAATTGAAAACAGGATCTTATTTAAACACAAGTGTATACAGCCCAAAACAAAATATTGAGCTCAACTTAAATTACAAAGTACACACACCATCAGTCGTATTTTTTTTTTAGTATCAAATAGGAATTTAAGAAACATGCACAGCTAGTTTTAAACAGTTTTTTATGTATTATGAAAATTAAATTTGATTAAAATAACTTATTTCCTAGTATTCACCCTGTGATTTTGCTAAATAATATTTACTATAAGAATATGTATTGTAATTACAAAAAGATATAGTCACTTACGTTAAAATGGCGTTGTGAAACTTAATGCATTTAATAAGATGAATGTAATTGATGGGGATTTTCTTGTTAGATAACAATTTGAAATCCTCACGTTTCTTGTAAGAAGAAGACTCCATTGCACTAGAAAATTCTTTACCGTTCTCTATCAATTCTGAAACATCATCATTAAGGGGTTCCAATTTCTTTTCCCCAACAGATGAGCTTTCAATTCCAACTTTGTTTGTGATATCTCTTTCCAGATTAGTATTAATTACGATATTATAAACCATACTGTTATTCAAGTCTTCCATGTTTTCTGTTTTTAAAAGTTTCAACAGGCCACAAAGTACTTCAAATCTACCACAGGCGTGAATAACTATTGAAATATACATCACAGTAAATGACGAGAGTGAAAATGAAAAGTTGAGTATTGTAATAAATTGAAACATATAGGCTAATTCATAGAAAGGGCTTTTGGTGAAATCGAAAGGATACCATGCTTTCACTGGCAACGATCTTGGAGAGTCTGCTTCTTTAAATAGAAAAGGTTGTGCGAGCCAGAAGGGAAGAGTACTAATTATTGAAATGATGAACATTTTAGTGATTGTTCTACTCCTAATAGAAATCTTCTTGAGGATGCTACTGCAAAAGATATTGCATTCTTCCGTCAACTCTTCATCCAACCGCTTTACCAGAAGAAGGACATCAGAATGTTTGTATAAGATGTGACATGTTTTATAAATAAGGTTCGTTGTGGAAAGGATAATGGTGGCTGTCTCGGTTATGGCATGAAGATCTCCCCAAGAATGGTAAATTTGGATCAACTGCGTCATCCAAAAAGTGATGAACAAACTTATGTTAACAGTCGTGTAGAGGCAGTAAGGCCAACTTTTGCCAAGAATCGGCCACCATCCGCAAATCCGGAGCAATTTCACATTAAGGCGAAGAGGGTTTGTAATACTTACACCTCCAATATTTAAACTTAAAAACATTTCTGTCTAAGTGAGACGAAATAAATTAATTTACTTTTTCATGAAATCGAACTATCTCCTTTGACAAAAATATATTAGCTATCTGATCTTTACTGTACTTTGTACACTGCACTTATGGAATGTAACATTATGGACTTGCATGTTTTAAATTATCCTCAAAGTAGATTATCAATTTCGTATTAAATCATTTGAAATATGTATGCCCCTTTGCAACTCCTTACTAGAAATGATGAACGATTATTTAACTGGTTGTATCAATCCCCACAACCTTAGAAATAAGTATTAATATATGAGTTCTTGTAAAATACTAAACTGTGCACTTATGTTCCACTTGAAGTATATTATTTAGAAATTGAGTTTATTAAATAAGACCCAAGACAATTAACTTTATTTACATAGTAGCTGATACAAGATTGATAATGTCAAATTTCCATAATCTATGATAAATAATTTAACAAATGTACTAAAGGAATTTTATTTTACCTGTAGATATATGATGTATTATTACAATATGCATAATGGTGTGTTATCAATAGATGAACAAGCAACAATATTTATAAATTCACACAAATTCACTCATTTTGTTTCAGGGATACGTGCCTTGCTACAAATTCAAGCTCTACTAACATGAATAATTTAGAGACATGAGACTGAAAATTAATTTTAAGTAAATGTATATAAATTATCCCATTGAGAATAATGTAAATCTACGGGTTTCGGCAATTTGTTAACCACTGGGTCAAAGCTGAACACGCTAGTCCAGCTAGATGGCACTGAGATAGCCCTGTTTTTCTTAATTATTTACTAAATAATAAGTTATAGTCGTTTAACGCAAGTATATTTATTTGTACCTATATCTACACGAAAAGTATGACACTTGCTTCGGTGGCCGCGTGATCTAACGCATTTACTTGTAACACTATTGAATTAAATCGACCCGCGTCGGGCGTCGATTGAAACACTACGGATTAATTATCTGATATAATAATGCTGTGACGATGTATAGGTTGTCTATAGCTCCATGGTCGAGTGTCAATCATCACTGTATGGAAAAAAACCGTTTAACCAGCTGTCTATAGCTCCGTGGTCGAGCACTAATTAAATCGGTATATTAATTAAAGAAAAAGAACTTTTGATGGCTATTTATTCACACATGGTTTATTTAAATGACATCTGTTAATTACTTATACATATTCAAATTAAATGCTTAATATCAATGCACACTTGTGATATTAATGTAAGTTATTTTATACTGTGTTAGACTGTGACTGACTTGGGCGTGGGTGGAGGGGTGTTGATCGGGTGGATCCCCTGCATGCCTTAAACATACGCAAAACGGCTTATATATGACATACCCCTTGCATCTTTCTCCCTTCGTCAACAGTGTAAAAACTAACTAATAGAAAGAGTCCTGGCGACAGGTGTTGTGAAAGCTAGCTTCTTATTGGTATAGGGAATTGGCGTCTTTGCTAAATACTAGGTAGTTGTTCCTTTAAGAGGAAATATTGTATAAAATATATATATTACTGGTAAAATCCTTTTCACATTATTTCTGAGAAGCGCGTGTTTCTTCATGACTGAATCATAAAATGATACTCTACATATCTTACTTTAAAGAAAAATTGCCTTCATCCATGACTTTTTATATATTTTAGATTGATTTGAATCAATATCATTACATTTTCACGTGTTTGATTAGACTGCTGAAGACGGGAAGACCTAGACTCGATCCTGGTGGGGTGAAATCAGGGTGCATTACCTAAATAGTTTCCCACCCTCTCTCCACAAAAAAATGTGGGTGCACTTCCTGTAAATTAAGCCTCCCTAACCTCTAGCCTATTAGTTTAATTAGTATATAGGCGTTTAACCCGTGTAAACTTGTTAAAAGTAATCAATTAGGGGTTGTTTCTCTCACCACCCTGACCCCAGTTGAATCGCATTAGCAAGACAGTGACTCTACAACACATTGCAGCACTGTCTAATACTTGACTGAACCGAGGCCCGTGGTTCATTCCCCGTCGTGAGTACCGAGCCGCGCCCAAATAAAAAAGAAGAACTATATGCGCGAGAGCACTGCGCTCTATCGGCTGTGTTCGGAAAACTTATAGAATTGTTCTTTCCACGCGCGCCTGGAGAAGCGTGGTATGTCCCAGTATGTTCTATACACATTCTACCCCCTACCTCTCTTTCCCTTCTATTGTTCCCGCGCCTTGAGAACACGTGGTAGATTCATAGTATATATAATGGTAGGATTCTGTGATGTAGTCACATATTATATACTGGCTTCAAAGTGAGCGACGTTGTCATAAGCTGATTAATGTTAAAGTATTCTAAATTCACTTTAGACTTAAACTATTTTTAACTTATTCAAATTATCGTTTCTTGACCTATAAAATGTAAACTTATTGATTAATTAACATTAAATTCACATCTGATGGATTTAGTATATTTGGCCTCCTAAAGCCATGGAAATAATTTAAATCTTTGCGTGGTTAGTTCAAACCGTATGTCCTATCTTTGTATTATGATCTTTTTGGGGGACATTTGGTCTGTGTGTTTTTTACTTGAAACTTCAGCTTATCCGCCTAACGGAAGTTTTTTTGCCCTTCGGGTACCGGCCATTTGGGACGGATATTAACTGATAGAGTAGTTCGTCGGCTCTACTTATTTTAATATTTTGTAGGATTAAAATCATCTTGTTAATTATTCGTAGATTATTTAATATTGTTGGTAATGTTTAAAGTTGATTGTTTGTTAGTTAAAAATGGGAACGTAAGTCGGAAAGATTGTACTGTAGTCATCGCTTTAATAATTAAATGTTTGAGCAAACCGTATGGCGGCGTCGTTGTCAAAATTAAATTTTGATGGTTTGTCGGATGATTTCAAATATATTCCTGTTCGGCTGTGAGGACGATAATTTAATAGAGCCATATTGTTGTTATTATATTATTATTATTATTATTATTATTATTATCATCATCATTATTACCGCGTCTTACTACCCGTTTGGGTTGTACACACTTACGCTAATGTGGTGAAATGGTAGGGTGATTGTGATATGAAATAGAGGACCTACAGCTTAACGTGGGATCCGAACCACGGTGGGGACCTGGGATTCCATATATTCACAAGTTGTGATTAATACACGTCTTGTCAGAGGTGAAGGAAGGTTTTGGCAATCAGATAAATCTTTGCCGGGACCGAGGATTGAACCCTGGATGCCCAGCAGAGAAGTTTGATACCTTACCCCTAGACCGCCAGGTCACCCAGCCATATTGTTATTGTTTCAACTAATTGAGAGCTGCTAAAATGTGCAATTAGGTAATTATTTTGTATTTATAAGATTGTATTCCTGATTAGTTATTTATGCCCAGGATCTTTGAATCCCCTGTAAATTACAATTATGAAAGGGCTAAGGATACCAAACAAATATTATTATGAAGGTCAATTTAAAATATATTATAGCATGTGTTTTGAGCCGCCATTTGTGGGCGAAAGTAGGTGTCTTGCAAGTATCAAATGTTGATTATCTGTAGTTATGACTGGTGCGAGAAAGTCCTACCAACTTGTCACGTTATAACTTACCTTTATTACTTCTCTCATATTGTATAATGCCGTTTTTCACTTAAAGTACTATCTATGGTTAATAAAACCTGTGTGTGACGATTAAAGCTTGTTCATTTCAAACTGATTTTCAGCGCCTAGCACCTTAAGCTGTCTTACTCATCTCACCGAGTTATATATGTTTGTTACTTGAATGAAATAACTCTCTTGTTACCATCCCTGACCGTTATTTCTGAGTGAAGATGGAGGGGAGGGAGGTTACACCCATACGGGTAGTAAGACGTGGTGCTAAAAGGAGTAGTGTGATACTAATCAGTAGAATTTTGGTAGGAAGAAAGTTTCTAAAATATAAAACACTTTTTATCGGCCAACATTGATTACCTTTTACAATAATATTTTGGATATTTTATAGGTATTGTTACTAACTACCAAAAATGACAGCCACAAATCTCAAGACTTTACTTTTGAAAATATAAAAATAAATCAATATAATTTTCTGTCTTTCTATAAAAATTGGACTGTAGTCATATTTTAACTAATTTCTCAAAATGTATTATTATTATTAGCATTGCTTCTTACTACCCATTCGGGTTATACGCACTTACGCTAATGTGTAATGGTAGGGTGATTGTGAGATGAAATGAAGGACCTACAGTTTAACGTGGAATCCGAACCACGGTGGAGGCCTGGCATTCTCCACATTCACAAGATGTCTTGTCAGATGTGAAGAGAGGGTTTGATAATCAGATAAATCTTTTGCCGGGACCGAGGATTGAACCCCGGCCGCCAGCATAGAAGTCTGACACCTTACCCCTAGACCACCAGGTCACCCCTCAAAATGTAAATACTGTGTATATCACAAAAGGAATTTGAACCAAACTATAAGAAGTACTAACCATATAGCATTTTAACCTTTTAAACCAAACCACTACTAATAAACCAATGATTTCATATTTTAATTTAATATTTCTGTTACTGATATTTGTTTTTAAATAAAACGCTAAAGAAATTGTGGGGGCCGGGGCAAAAACGTGATAACTCTCTTAGATTTAGGTGGGATGTATTCGATAACTAAACATCTATCCAATCCTAAAATATAGCTATAAAATATAAATCAAATATTCCTAGATATTAGCTAATATCAAAAGTTTTGGTTGACTATGAAAACAATTTTTAGTTCAAAAAGTAAGCTAACAGAAATCATTGATAACATATTTTTCCATAAAATGGTTTTCATAGTTTGGCTTTGACTCTCTTAGCAATAAAAATTTATCAAGCGAACAACAACCTAAATTTTATTTAATCGTTTATCAAACAAACCAGTATAAAATTCTTTTCGATCTTTTACCCATTTCTATTTAAAATACGTGAATGTTAGTAGTAATAAGTCGGGAAGTGGCATATTACAATATAATAAGAGAACTTTGTTTCAATTATGTTACTTTGCTTTCTGGTCTAATTTTTTTTTTTTAGAATATTACTGGTGATCAGTGACGTAAAATTTATAATCTAAGTATAATTATGTTGCTGAAATTTAGATACCGAACCGAAGGTAAAAAAGTTGTTTCCGAAACTTATATAGGGCGGGACCGTAACAATTAGACGGTTAGTAGCTTGAAAATTAACCTTTAATTGAAAAGTAAATATTCACTATATGTATGAAAGCAAACTAAAATATACACATTTTCACGTTTTGATGGTAGTGTCATTCAGGTAAGCTCCACCGGACGACAATGCACCAGTATTGTTATTTTCCCTTTTTAGGGATTGGGAAACCACATTGTAATAATACAATAATCTTACACTCTACCCATTTGATTACCCAACCAATGTTAACCAAATCAGAGTCAGGGAAGCTAGCGCAAATCAACTCTTGGGTGGTGCATAGTTAGTGATGGTACCCTATAATAGAAATTACGTTAGAAAATAGAAAAAAATAAGAGCATCTTTATTTAAAGCTTCTCCGATTACTCTTAATGCGCAATCCGTATATTCTAAAAGGCAATTCCATAAATTTAGAATTGACTCTGAAATGCTATTTTCAACTCATAATATTTCAATATAGATAAATATTACATTTTATGTGAGATTAAATAAATAATGATCATTAATAATACATGAATTATACAATATAATAGTTGTTATATGGTTGCCAGTCTTTATAGATAGAAATCATTATTTAAGAGTTCTTGCATATATATTATAATACATGCCTATCCGTCTGTTGAGAAAAGCAAAAACTGTAGACATGTTGATCAACCGTTGAGTTGAGTTTGGTTTTAAAGGTCGTTTTAATGAAAATTCAAATTTTACTATGGTGAACATATCAACATTTATTGTTAATATTTGTGATAACATGCTTATAAATCTAAACACACTAATTCTGAATCAATAAGATAACACACTCTTTTATATTCTATTCTGTATATTATTTTTTAAATGTCAGTGAGTTTTTAAATATTTTATACTGTCGCTCTTTCTATATTGTTTAATTAATATATCTTTTTTGTGCACTGAATCATAAAAATATATTTTCTTATTAAGATAGATACATAAATGGGAACAGATATTTATAAAAAGATATCAAAATGTATAAATAATACAGCACATAGATGAATTATATAATTACAAATTAAATACTTGCACTGTCATAAGACTATTTCCATAATATTAGCTATACTATAATTTTATATTATAGAAATACTACCAAAGAAAAAGTTTTCAATCCGTTTTAATATCACAGTCCAAACAAATATTTTAACCATTCATAGTAACGTTGAAAATAGTTAGAAATGGAGCTTTGAGAATTTTGTTATAAATTAAATTATATGATATAATGTTGTCAGTCCTAATTGTATAAGTTCTAAGAGAGTAGTAAATTTCTTTGTTTCACTTAATGGAATAACTGGTTTGACACAATATTTGGTATTGCACTATAGTTAGGTTGACTCAAACCATGCATATGCAGACCTTTTAAGGGTATAAAATTATTATTATTATTATTAGCACCGCGTCTTACTACCCATTCGGGTTATACGCACTTACGCTAATGTGTAATGGTAGGGTGATTGTGAGATGAAATGAAGGACCTACAGTTTAACTTGGAATCCGAACCACGGTGGAGGCCTGGCATTCCCAACATTCACAAGATATCTTGTCAGAGGTGAAGGAAGGGTTTGGTAATCAGATAAATCTTTGCCGGGACCGAGGATTGAACCCCGGCCGCCAGCATAGAAGTCTGACACCTTACCCCTAGACCACCAGGTCACCGACAAGGGTATAAAAGAAAAGGCAGTAACAGTATATGGCTAAAAAGAATATACAGTTAAAGTGTATTTGAAAATTATATTAATACCTCCTACTTAGAATCACATATATAATTTTTGAGTCTCCAACATTTATTTAGCAAAGTAGAGAGTAATATAAATGTTAATAAATTATGTTAAAACTGTTACAGGATTATAAATTTTATTAAAAAGTTTTACACATTGTTAGTTGTGTTTACCCACAAATGAAACGAGTATACATTTATTAACAATATACCTCTTCAAAATCTTGATGTGACCAAAATGTTAGTTTTACAACTATTTTGGTGACCCGGCGGTCTAGGGGAAATGTGTTGGACTTCTGTGCTGGGGTCCGGGGTTCAATCCTCGGTCCCGGCACAAATATATCTGATTACCAAACCCTTCCTTCACCTCTGATAAGACATCTTGTAGATGTGGGGAATGCCAGGCCTCCACCGTGGTTCGGATTCCACGTTAAACTGTAGGTCCTCCATTTCATCTCACAATCACCCTACCATTACACATTAGCGTAAGTGCGTATAACCCGAACGGGTAGTAATACGCGGTGCTAATAATAATAATAATAATCATAATAATAATAATCATAATCATAATAATAATAATAATCATAATCATAATAATAATAATAATAATACAACTATTTCCGTAACACAACGCTGTAGGAATTAAAGGAAAACAAAAAAACGCTGCATTTAGGATTTATTTTACACATCTTGTTCTTTGTTATGTATCTGACGCAGCAAAGCGAAGATAGAATATGAGTTTTTCATTATCTGGAAAATAAGACATTCAAGACAAAAATGTTATCAAGCGTTTATAATTGAGCGAAATATAAAATAATTCGACGAATGAGGTATATTTTGACTTTTTACTAAAATCATGAATTAACACACGCTTAAACTCCTGGTATCAGAGTTATGGACCGTATAAATTATAATTTATAAGCTATACCATTTTGAATAATGAAAGATAAGCTTTATATCTTACAGAGTAAAGTAAGGGTGCGTTTTATAGTTGATATTTGATATTTGATACATTCCTATTATCTCTATGGCTTACCAAAGTAAACGTTGATAGAGACATGTTATACATCTTCCCAGCTGTCAGTATAACCGGCCGCTGCGCGCGCAGAATAATCATCTGAACGGCCCGTTGAAAGATCTTGTCACTGCTGTACCACTGGCACTCGTAGGCCGTGGTCTGAACCCTCCCAGACTGAAACAATACACGAACTTTATAATTTGAGTTAACTGAAACTTTTTTAAATAAATTTTCACTGAATGTGTTTAAATACTTCATATACTTAAGAGCTTTTGATATGATTAACTAATATAATTTCAGTTACAACAAAAAAGTTATTTAAGTATTTTAAAGTTTAAGCTTACAAAACAAAAGCACTTATTACAAATATATTCAAACAAACACATGGAACAAAGGGAAGTGTATAAAAGGATGTCAACTGTGCATTTTATAAGCACTATTTTTTTTATAAGTTTACGTAAAATAATAACTAAAACACTTTTCTTTTGAATGAAAATAGGTGAAACTTCGTGCTAAGACACAATATTCTAGACGTGAGTATGTAAGTAGAAGTCCACGTTGAGTTGTTAACTGTTCTTAGATTCAAAAGCAGAATGGAAATTGAATAGGCGCATGCTCATACCTGTCAGGCCCACGGTAACACAGCTTAGAATAACCTTACAGCTCCATCGTACCGTCTCCAATATATCTTTAACCAAACAGTTATTTACTCTTTTTTTAAAAGTAAAATTGACTCCTTATATTTGTTTGAAAGAGTGTAATTTATAAAACCATAAAATACTATGAAATACAAACAAAACAACTAATTTTCTTCTAAACGTGAATTGCGTTTCTTGAGAAATATTTAATCTTTGTAACATCTTATAGTATCAAAAACTGGGATGATACTATTCAAAATCAATTTATAAACAGTAATATATCGTATCAATGTGTATTTTGAAACAAAATTAAATGTTCAAAAAAAGAATGCTGAGGTGCATCCATAAAACACGTTAACGTGCATGTTAGATTATTTTAATCTGTGTTATGTTATAAATAAGTGATTTTAAATAGTGTCTAGTATTTTTCACTATGATGGAACTTGAACAAAGTATATTTCTTACTTTGCGCACACACGCATGCAAACAACTCAATACACATTTACAATTGCTATCGAAAGACGCCTGTGATACCTCACCTGAAATATAATCTCATTCCCATACCAACAGTACAGAAGTAGTTCAACAATGGAGACTGAAAGAAAACTTGCAAATTTGAGTATCTCTACGATGTTTGTAGGGTTCTGAAACAACATTGGTACTAAATAATATGTTTTGTTTGTTTGTTTTTGTCACTGCCTATTCGTTAGTGAATGTTATTATTATTATTATTATTATTATTATTATTAGCACCGCGTCTTACTACCCGTTCGGGTTGTACGCACTTACGCTAATGTGTAATGATAAATCTGTGCCGGGACCTAGGATTGAACCCCGGCCGCCAGCACAGAAGTCTGACACCTTACCCCTAGACCACCAGGTCACCGTTAGTAAATGTATGTCCACAGACATCACCCTTTGGTGCTAGAGGGCGCAGTTGATTGGCGTGTCAAATGGCTCTTTTTTTTTTGCCGTCGTCAATCGTAACGCGGACTGCTTACGTGTTTCATGGAGCATTTCACGGATTCTGATATAACTGACATTCATCTAGCGTAAGTGACTGGGGAATCTTTGAAAATATACTGCAATATATTGGTTGACGCTGTCAGGAATAAAACTTTCTGCCTATCATTTGTGTACCGTCTGTGCGCCTTTATGTGCCTTCTAGCATTTAAGGGGAACATCTGCGGACTTTCCTTCATTAACGAAAAAGGTTTGGTTTAGGGTTCCTTATCTATGATTAAATTTTGTACAGGGAGTTTCGAATCACACTCCATAATGACCTAAAATAAACTTTAGTATTATTTTCGGATATAAATATAAATCCCTTCTTAATTATAGCTTTGTACAAAATTACTTTTGTTTCCATTCACCCTAAAATTAAACAGGTAGACAAATAGAGGAATATTTATTGAGCTTGTTCCGTGTTTACAATATTATTTTCGTCTCTTTGGCTGTCATTTAAAATACTATCTTATGGTATTAACACATTAAAAACCTTTCTGTGGGCGAGGGTGGGTGCGCGGGTCTCTCCTCCTTAATTTGCAATGAATATTTGTTTTATTCATTATCAATGTCCAATATATTATTGGAATTTTATAAAATTCGTAGAATTAAAAATCTCATGTTTTTAAAAATTACAAAGTTCTTAACGAGTTTTTTTTTAATGCCTTGACATTTTGGAATAGGGACTTTCTCATGTGCCGCTGCAGGCTGGAACACACTTCGATGACAGTCGAAATGTAATTAGCTCTATCGACATACCTACGCTCTTTTAAGGATTTTCCTTGAAAGCCAGTCACTATATCCTACGAAATAAAATAAGAGTTATAGTCTCATGTTCATAGGAATGGTCTTTTAAGAGATACACATTTGGGGTAGGGGGGGAGGAATTGATGACATTTTGCCATTATATTATTGTTATTTTATAGGTATTGGTAATATCAATCAAAAGTGAAATTTTTAAATCGCCAGACTTGATGTATAAATATATTATTAAAGTAGATCAAGTAAATTTTCCAAGCCCTTACCGTCAGGGCTGTGGAATTGGGAGTTCAAGCCGGTAAAAATGTACCGACTTCAATTGTGGCTTCAAAATAAAAACTAAAAATGTTATAACAATATTTTTATGCTAATTATATCATTTTAATTTTATAATTTTTATTCTTTAGGACGAATATTTGTAATTTGTGTTAACAAATTTATTCAAATATACATTCAAAATGTCAAAGAAGTTTCCCTTGAAGTAATCAGTATTGGATCATTTCACTGAGTTAAATTTGTTACGAATAATTTACTTTATGTATTTATTAAGGAGTTTGAGTAGAAGGCTTGGCGTAACGACTTCACAATCCTGCTTTTTATGAAAATTGGAACGAACATATTGGATAACTTTTATAAGAATAACAGCTGTGTTCTTATATTTTTACTTTCTCGCTACCTTATAGGTCGATAAAGTATTGTGATCTTCAAAAAAAAATCGTATTCGAGATTTTGAGGAATCTCGACGTTTCTAGACCCCCCGAATCCCAATAGGTGTTTTTTTAAATTTCCGTATCTCTGTCTGTACCTCGGACTAGAGCCTAAATTATTTTACCGAGCTGACTGAAACTTGGCACATAGGGTTTTAATAGGGTTTACCCAAGGGATTTTTGGAGTAGGATATCTAACCCTAAAATTAAGGGTAGTTTAATGAAGGGCGAAAAGAGAAAAAAATTGATTTTATCAAAATCGGCTCTATTTTGATTTAATTTCATATCTAAAAATTGATATATATTATAAACAAAATGGCTACCCTAATTTTCCCGGCAAATGGCTTTAAGGGTTCTAGTCTGATGCGTAAATTCTCATTTTTTATCACACCGCCGAAACTATTTGAGATATGAAATTACTTATCACTGAAAATATGTTGGTCTATTTATAATACAAATATATTATTTGAAGCATATTTTTATAAAAACCAATAAATTTCAAGCTAAAGGCAAACATATATATTTTTTATCTTTTTGAAAACTAAAGGTCAAGTAGTGCAACCGTAAAAATATTCTAGCCTAAGATGTTGATGGATGCCAACTTTTCATCCCCCCCCCCACCCCGAACCCTAAAAAGGGTTTTTTACAACTCCATCTGTCTATTTGTGTTTCTAATTCTAAAATTAAGAGCAGTTTGATAAAGGATCAAAAGAGAAAAATTCTAGTTTCTCAAAACCGGCTATAACGATTTTGATTCAAATTCGTATCTAGGCGTTGATTAAGATTATAAACATAATGGTATTTTTCTTTTTCTCATAACTATTTGAGATACTATATAACTTATATGTTCGGATCAGCTGTCTGTCATGTGAACTTGATAGTTTTCATTATCAGCACTTGGCAGAGGGAGCTTTGTTTCAAGGTGACCTGGTGGTCTAGGGGTAAGGTGTCAGACTTCTGTGCTGGCGGCCGGGGTTCAATCCTCGGTCCCGGCACAGATTTATCTGATTTCCAAACCCTTTCTACACCTCTGACAAGACATCTTGTGAATGTGTGGAATGCCAGGCCGCCACCGTGGTTCGGATTCCACGCTAAACTGTAGTTCCTTCATTTCATCTCACAATCACCCTACCATTACACATTAGCGTAAGTGCGTATAACCCGAACGGGTAGTAAGACGCGGTGCTAATAATAATAATAAGCTTTGTTTCAACTGCTACACGCTGGACGTCTTAGGCTATACAAAAGACAATATCTGAGTTTTTTACTATGTTAAGCTAGCGAGACTGATTATTATGTTTATTTGGTTCTGTTATCAAGGAGATGAATGTTATTATTATTGTAGACTTGTTTTTTTTTTTTTGTTTTTTGTGAATGTGACTTAGAAAATATAGTGAAATAAACTAGCAAGATGAAATTATGTGTTTAATAATTATTGGTCCTCCAAAACAAACAAAACATATCATTGTAAAATTTCAGTATTATTGAAAATAGAAACTTTTGTTTGAAATATATTTTTATAAAACCAATAGTTTCGGAGATATTGGCAAATGTATTAATACAATTTTGTGAGCTTTAGTTGTGAAGAGATATTGCTTAAGTTTAAACACAATAATTCTCTACTGCCATAGAGTAAGCAAATAAGAAATTTTTTCAAGAAGTTGATGTTGTTTTTCTTTTAACCTCTTAGGGGAAATGTTTGTACAGCACATGGGCGAATCTAGGATTTTCGTGAGGGGGAGGGGAGGCGAGTGGGTGCTCCCATAGGGATCAGGTCGGAAGTGGATGAGGAAGAACCTCAAGAAATTTTGACATAAAAATACTTATAAATTTGAGAGTAGATCTTTAAGTAATTTTACAGTGTATCACTAAACTTAAGAATAATCCTCTAATGAAAGCGATAAGTATTAAAATGTATTAGAAGCAAATGATAATAACATCAACAAATAGTGATTATTAAGAGGGAAATAAATTTAAACATTATAACAATTATATGGTTAAGACTTAGAAACCCCCATATCATACCATATCATTTCTAATCCTTACTTAATTTTGAATTTCGAATGTTTTCTAAAATGATTATAACAATTATTATATAAATAGATTTTTAGCTATTCAATCAATTAGACAAAATAGTTGAAATTATTCAGATTTCAAGTTATGTCTCATTCTTAATAGAAATTTTACCACTAAGCCATACTAACCCGTCATGTATGTGGCATTATTCAAAGAGTTTGTTTAAAGCACGTTATTTAAAAACAAATTATTTTAAATATTTTTATTTACTTATTAATCATTGAAATAGTAGTCAAAATGATAAATTTAATTTAAACCTAAACAATGTTTGTGCAACAAGGTGAGAGGCACGCAAATTAAATTTGGGTAATTTTATTAATGCCTATCTTCACCATTTTAATACTTAATGTGATTGTCTTAAGTAACAATTTTATAAAATGAAATCTGGTTAGTGAGAGATTATTACGTGACAATGAAACTAGTAGTGACCTTTGATTTAATTGGTTTAATTTATTGAAGGGGAAGCATGCCTCCCACCCCCCCATCCTAGATCCACCCCTGGTACAGCTATAATCTATATCTCTCATTTTTGATTCAATAGTCAATAATTACCTATTTTATTGGTCAAAATGTATAAAAGAAAAAATTAATATCAATGTGATAACCATAAGATATGCATCCCCTGATAAAATTCCGAAAGTTTTAACCAGAAGTCAAATTTTTAAAACAAAGTGTTGACCCTCGGGGACCCAATATCGATATTATTTATTGGTCCAAATATACAAATGAAGACGTTAATTCTTTTAAAATTAAATTATAAAATTTAAACCCGTGATTCAAAAAATTATTTACATATGTATAGCGCAATTTGCTCTCGAGTTCACTAGTGTATATTATATTATGAATTTTTAATAAATATCTCCAGTTTTAAACAATAGAGCGAGATAGTCCGAGCGGAGTTCTGTATCATTTATTTTATAGTTACTTCAACTTAAAATAAAATGTAGTCTATTGAATGGTTAAATTAAAAGTTGCTTAATCCAAAAAATTTCAATATTTATCTTAGTGCACTTACCATAATAATTTGAAATCCAACCAGGCAGGTTAGTATTAGCATAATAGCAAATTCCAAAAACATTACTGAACTGAAGACTGAGTTTAAGTCCTTCGCATACCTGAAACAATAACAAAGTAAGAAAATAACACTTTTTCCTTAAGTAACTATGTCCACATTATGATTATATTTTCACAATAGGAAGAAACCTACACCTTTGGTCTTTGTCAATTAGTTTATGAAATAGAAATAAAATAGAACACTCACATTGCCAGTTTAAGTTATTTTATTATGAAACAGTAATAATAATAAGGAACATAAACACCATTGTTCTTTAGTATTTGTCTAAGGAATAGGACTATACTGAAACACATCATGCGTATCTAGTAATGTTCTCATAAAATAGGAATAAGGATGAAAAAAATCATATTTTAGCATCAGTAATGTTCTCATGGAGAAGTAAAAATAAACTAATCAAATTACATTTGGATACAAATCTTATAAATTCACAATTAACAATTAAATAATTATTTATCATTTTACAAAGTAAAATAACCACTTACGTCAGGATGACATTGTGAAACTTAACACATTTAATCAGATGGACGTAATTGATGGAAACTTTGTCATAAGTGAACAATATTGAATTCTCAAATTCTTTATAAGATAAAATTACTTTGTCATGATTATTTTTTCCGTTCTCTATTAATACTGAAACATTATCCTTAAGGTCTTCCAATCCCACTTCCTCGAGTTGGCCGACATATATATGTTTTATATCGGATTTGGGTGTGATATGTCTTTCTAGATAAGTTTTAATCCCACTAATACTATTAATGCTTTTACTAAGGTCCTCTACGCTTTCTTTATTTAAAAGTTTTAACAGACAGCTAAGTAACTCAAATCTCCCACCTGCGTGAATCACCAATGAAACGTACATCACTGTCAAAATGGAATATGAACTAGATAAGATTAAGAGTGTGACTACTTGAATAATGTAAGCATATTCGTAATATGGACTTTCGGTGTAATCAAAAGGAAGCCACACTTTGATTGGCAAAGATCTGATACTACCTTCCTCTCGCAATAGAAACGGTTGCAAGAACCAAATGGGAAGGCTGGTAAATACTGAAATTATAAATATTTTTGTGAGTGTTCTGCTCCTATTGGATAGCTTTCTCAAGATTTCACCACAATAAATGTTACACTCCACGGTCAAATCTTCATCCAAAAGTTTTACAAGACGTAAGACGTCAGAATGTTTGTACAAGATGTGACATGTTTTATAAATAAGATTCGTAGTGGATAATAAAACGGTGGAGGCTTCCGTTACGGCATGGAGATTTCCCCAAGAGTTGTAAATTTGAAGCAACAGGGTAATAAAGAAAGTGATAAACAAAAATAAGTTCATCGTCGGGTAGAGACAGTAAGGCCATCTTTGGTCAAGGATGGGCCACCAGCCGAGAACCCTGAGCAATTTCATATTGAGGCACAGAGGATTATTAACACTAATCCCACCAAGAGTTGTACTTAAGGACATTGCTCCCTTTGAAAGGTTAACTAAATAAATCTAAGTAGATCGCTTCACGGAATAAAATGTTAACTTTTCCACTGCATTTGGTACAATGCATGGTGAATATTTACGGCTATAAATCAAGGTTTAAAATAGTTTACTAAAATGTCATTAAAACACTATAAATTAATATGTCTCTATAAAATTACGATTATAAATTATGCCTGATGTGACGTATGTTGTTCTTTAAAGAGTCTGTATAATAAGTACTAATGTATCGGTTCCTGGAAAATACAAGATTCTGCTTTGTCAGTCCTTCTGGCCTTATTTATGTGTGTCCTATTATTAAGAGCTTTATATTAATTGTGTGGTAATAATATACCATTTTATTTTGAATCGATAAAATCTCATTCAATTGTATCTCTTAAAATTGTCTCTGATTTTAGAATAATAAGGTCAAACTCATTATATTTATGAAGACTATTAAAAGTGAATTCAAGTCAAATGGTCACTTTAATATTCACAGTAATATAATTTAGTGTTACGTGTATTGCTGCTAGTTCGGGATATCCTCATCTTATACTAGTTTAAGAATAGAGAATGAGGAAGATAAATTTTTATTAAAGTGCATTGGTACTAACCTGTAAGGAGGGTTGGGAAACTATGAAAGAAAGAGGCCCATTTTTAAAACCAGTCCTAACTTCCTAAACTAAGATCGAACCTAATCTTACCCCACCGTATCAAAGTCTAACAAGCGAAGCTTGCTGTTGCTGAGCCAACCCTGCCGGTCATATTTAGTCTACTGTAATAATAATAATAATAGTATTAATAATTTTGTTATTATTATTGATAATATTACAACATAATTTAAAATATCTAAGGGATACAAACGCTATTGTCACGTAGACTTTATTGTGGCGCATATTTTGTTTTTAATAATATATATAACAATGTGTAATGTGGTTGGAAAATGAGAAGATTACAAAGAAAATCTTGGAAAATAATTATGTAAGAAAAAGCCGCACTGGAGGCCTAGAAAGAGATGGGAAGACCAGATAACAGAAAATGTGTAAGCGAGAGAAAAATAGAAACAATTAAGATATAAGATGGAGGTATTTTACTAAACTGACCCGGCCACAGGCTGGAAACATTTGATTATGATGATGATGATGATGATGATGATGATGATGATGATGATGATGATTAATAGCAACACTTTTGGTAAATTTTCCCTAGATCGTGTAGGTATTCAAGTTCCTTCTCGTAATATAAAATTATTTTCTGTCAATATTTCTTACAAGATGAGACTTTTATTATGAATTTGTATCTGTTCAGTCTCTGAACTGTATATATTTAATATTGTAAAATAGCCTTTATGTAATAGTTTGTTTAACCTAGTTCATTTTGATATATCTCCCTATTTTTATTGGTTTGTATGTGTTAGTTGTTCTTTGTTTCCCACCAGTTTTTTTTTTCCCCTCCCTTTTCTTTTGAGAGTGGAAAGGAGGGGGGGAAGGAAGGTCTTTTGTTCCTTTTGTTAGTTAGTTCAGCGTGGGACTCTGTACACGTTGGGTGTCTGCTATGACGACTACATCTTTTGCTTTGTAAATCATTGTTTATGTGTGATTCTGTGCTTCAGGCCCTAAAGGGGCCTCTTTGATCCAAAACCACAGCCAATGTTCGAAAATTGCCGAGGAATTAACGACCTTGTTCCTTATTCCTTCCAATGCCAACCCTCAAGGTAAACCTCCATTTTCGCGGAACTTTATTTAGTAGAGGTAAGCATTTATCACATTGTTATATACAGTCCACTTTTTCTCGGTTTTGTTGTTGTTGTTTTGTTGCTAATAGTTTGTTAACTGGAAAGATCAGTAACCATAATGCAAATTCTAGGTTTGTCGAACTAAACTTTTACCACAAAAGAAGAGCAAAACTCTACTCAGTACAATATATAAAGATCAAATATTGAAACTCACATTATTCCACTTTTTTTTTATCCGTTATATTTCGAATCGTTAAAAAGTTATAGTTTAAAAAGTTGTTGGTTCTTACATTTATTATAACTGTATTTGTAATAAAGTACAGTAAGTTTTAATAGGAACAAATAATACTAATATTATACTACTTATATAACAAACAAGGGGACATAATTCACACTTTACATTACTGCTAAAGCACAAATATATAACGGTTGCCTTTTTAAAATGAAGAAATACACTATCAAACTCCAAACCCTTGACATAGATATCGTTTTATTTAACTCTTCAGGAGGAAATGTGAAAAATGAAAAGCAATTTCCTATAAAAGGAAACCAAAATAACAAGAAGTAGATAAAAAAAAATTGTAAAGAATGACACAACACACAAAAAGATATTTCCAACATAGTAAATACTTTATTTTAGCTAAAGAAAATAAGTATTTAATTTTTTTTTCAATTATTTTGGAAGAGGTTTGTATTAAATTTTCTCAATCATAACAAAATATGTGCTTTTATATTTACAAGAAGAAATTAATTAATACAAAAAATACTTTGGTTAACAATAAATCCGCATTTATTTCATTTTACATTGATTTTTACATTATCATGTTTGTTAAATAGTGTGTTGTTTATTGTTTGATTATTAAATCAAATTTATAAGTTTAACACAATATTATGTTATTTTTAGTGCTTCAAAGACTGATGACATAACATATTGTTTTAATATTTTTGCTGGTGTTACCAAAACGTACAGAAGCATAAATATATTACGATGCTTTTTTAAGAGAGGACTAGACTTTAATCACTTAATATCATAGTAAAAACTCTAAGATGTAATGGAATATTTTTTAAATATTCTAAATATATAAGGAATATTTAGGATACGTCAACATTATTTTAACATTTAAACTTTTCAACATGTCTATACAAATTGTTTTGCTATTTTTATTTGGTGGATTTATTTAGTAGATTGTAAAAGAAAGAAAATCTCCATTTTTTACAAATATTTTATATTTACGCTACATATTTATTTTTAATGATAATTAAATGATTAGCTAAGTTGATTTATTTTTTTATTTTTCCTGAGTCTGGCGTAGCAAGGCAAATATAGAATAGGCATTCTTCATTATCTGAAACAAAAGAGACCAATTTTTCTAGTAATGTCCCAATACTTTGGTATCGATAAATGTAATGTAGCCCCCTTCTCAAACTCATCACACATTTCACAGTACCAATACTAATCCGTTGTTCACAAATCTTAAATAACAAAATTATTAGATTATTCTCTCCAGTCATTTGAGATAAGAATGAATAGTAAGTTAATTTAATGATATATGGACGAGGAAGATAATTGAGAGGAAATGAGTCTTCATTAGTCTGAGAATACTATTATATACAGACATACCTAATCACGTCGTCATCTTGTGGGGTGGACAAGAAACTGTGCATATAGCTCAGAAAACCAATCCTTACTTAAACCATCCTCACTAACTTTCTCTAAACTTTCCTATCCTTGTATACTCCCTTGGTTTCAACAACTTACATAAACTGAGTCATGCATGCTCTTTTATTCTTAAAACTTTAAATATTTCACTTTTTCACACATTTGTCTACAACATCTAACCGCGTATTACATGGCTAATATTAAAAATTAAACTGTGGAAATGCCACTTTCACTTGCCTGGATTTTAATATAATTTTTTAGGTCAAGAGCCAAACACACTGGTGACAATATGACGAGGTAAATCTACCAATGGGTATATTTAGTTATCAAAATATTGAAATTTGAGTTTTTTCATGTATTAAGAATAAAAGATTTAACCGCATCATAACTAGTTTTCCATTTATTATTTTCCCTTTCTTAACTGTTCATAAACATTGATAAGATCCTTACTATTCATACAACATGATATCTGCTGGAAGGGGAACATATTTGTAAATTATTCACTATGTCATCTCTGAGGGAACTATGTTTCTTATAGAAAATATTTTTAACCTCACTCTCTCTCAACTAGATTTTGCCAAATCACCTTTCTTTCAGTTGATATCACGCAAAGAAGGAAAAAGTGCATGTCATATGTTTTTAAACATATTTCATGCAATATTAACAAACACAAAAACCAAAATAATTACAACACTTGTTTTCTATTAGTAGACATGCACATCCCTCGTAGCTGATATAATGAGTAGTACCAATGTAAAAGTTGGGAGTGTCATGGTGTACATCTTCCCGGCAGTGAGTTTTGAAGGTCGCTGCGCGCGCAGCATGATCATCTGAACGGCTCGTTTGAACGGTTTGTCACATCCGTACCACTGGCACTCGTAGGCCGCGTCCTGGACACTGTGACTCTGAAAAATCTTGGAGTGAGTTTTAGTTTTTTGAGTTTGGTTCTATGCTAGGCATAGAGATAATTATTTGGAAATAACTCTGCAGTCTGCTAAAACCATTTACATAAATTTATGTATCAAGTCATGTGACCCACGGCTGTTGATTTTGAGAGATATTATAATACTATAATACGACTCTGGGGGTTGCGAGCCGTTCACACCTCACCCAATGCTGGATTTATAATATGTTTCCAGGTCAAGGATGTTGAATTTTTGGGGGCGTGAGGCGGCTCCAATTTTCTCTATTATTATACTTTTTGAAGACTATATTTTAAAGTTGACAGTTCAGTGTGGTCATTGGATAAATTTACTATAGTATCATTGTAGTATCAAACAATGTGATCTAATTATAATCCACTTTCCTCATTAACTTCATATTTTACGTGCTGTAAATTAAGTCTAACCAATATTTTAAAAACCATAAATAAATCATTCAGAGTTATTAGGTTCAGTCCCTACACAAGACCACAAGGGAGGCCAATAAGGATATTGAAGGCCAGACAACAGAAACTGTGTGAGTGAGGGGAGAAGAATGGATGCAAGAGAAGAAGAATGGTGGAAGGATACAGGATGATGGAGACCTTTTAGTAAAATGACTCAGCCACAGGCTGGAAAGAGTCACAAGTCACGGTCGATATCCATGCCAACAGATTCACATAAATGACTTATGGTCGCACGCACGACACACCACGCTGACCCGTGATACACACGAACATCGGACTCACATCTGCACGTCTTGCCGACCGCCAATCCTCTATCCAGGGGTTACAGTTGAACAGTCTATATGCGTCACCTCTCGTCTCTTCCCCCTCTGGTCTACTATGGCGTCACGCTCGCAATATACTGGACGGCAGATAAATAGTATATCAGAGTTCGAATTCCGGTCGGGTATATTTAGGATTTATTTCCTAAATAATATCCCACTCTACTTCTACAAAAAATTCGAGTATATTGGCTCTAAAATGTTAAATTCACTCATCTTTAACCCATTAGAGTAATTATCATATATGCGTATGGACTGAACCGGTAGTAAGAAGCTATGATTAAAAAAGTTAGCTTGCATAACCTAACACTATTTGTGATTTAGAAACATTGAGCTGAGCACTAATGACAATCATTCAAAATACAGCTCCTTTGTTCCTATTCCTCTCCCATACCCGACAAGAAAAAAGGTTGAGATTTGAGAATAATTAGTTTTCGATGTATTTTTGATCGATAGAATAGGAAATCTTCAATGCTATATAAGATATTTCATTTAAAAAGGGGAGGGGAAATTGAAGTATTTGGTAGAAAGGGTTAATTCCTTATTAATTTCACATTGCACTGAATCCTGGATACGATACTGGGAGATAGAATTAAAACAATTTATTCCACGAAGTGAAACCAAGTAGGTTATTATTATTATTACTATTATTATTATCTCCCATTTAATAACATTGATATTATATTATATTTTCAAAATGTTCGTTGTCTACGAACCAAAGCAAGGAAATCATTTATAAATGTTTGTTTGAATGAATTCTCTATTATTTGTTTAGTTGAAACTTGGCTATCTAGTGAGTTTGTTAATGAAAATTACTTTCCCCTTAACTATAATGTTTATAGAGCCGACAAGTTTTATGATGAAGCTATTGCCTCAAGGGATGGTGGTGTTCTCATTTCTATCATTGATTCTATTTCTGGTGTGACCAGGCGAACTGACCTAGAGAATAATATGGAATGTGTCTGGATTGAAATACCAACATTTGATCGCTAAAAACTGTTAATTGGGAAAATATATCTTGCTACCCAAATAAAAGTCAATTTCTAACAAAGAAGTGTATACAATCGGCAAATACTCTAATTATTATGGTATACAGGAACTGAAATGTACCATCCTCTAATTGTTTAATTTGCTGCCACCAACACTCCAAGAAATCCCTGAAATAAATATAGCGAAAAATGAAATTAAAGACTGGATACTTCAAGGCATGCTTCAAACAACCATGTAAATATTTTTGAGAGGAAATGTTATGATATGTGTAAATATTTTTGTTTTTTAATGATTTTATTATTATGTTTTTTACTATTTCTTAAATATTTATTTAACTACAAGACCAGAAGATGTACCTTTAGGTAATTCGGGATTTTATCAAAAACTCATCTATGTAATTTTTCTTCTAATACCTAAATAAACAATGATTGATTGATTGATTTATTATTATTATTATCATCACTGCATTTTACTACCCGTTCGGGTTATACACACTTACGCTAATGTGTAATGGTAGGGTGATTGTGAGAAGAGATGGAGGACCTACAATTTGACATGGAATCCGAACCATGGAGGAGGCCTGGCATTCCACACATTCACAAGATGTCTTGTCAGAGGTGAAGGAAGGGTTTGGCAATCAGATAAATCTGTGCCGGGACCAAGGCTTGAACCCCAGACCTCCAGCATAGAAGTCTGACACCTTACTCTTAGACCGCCAGGTCACCGAACCAGGTACAATCACATAAATACATATTTCTAATTATAATTGTATTTTATCATCGCATCTTACCTGCTCAGGATAAACGCACACATAGTAATTACTCAAATAGGGTAGGGAGGAAGAAGAAATAATTTTAGAGATTATCCACCCACATTCGCGTGGAAGGAGAGGGAGAAACCATTTAGGAAAAACCACCCTTAGTAGAATCGACCAGTATTTTAACCCCGATCTCAACGTCATCAAAAGTTTTATCAGAGACGAGTGTGTGAGTCTTTAGACCAGTCATCCACTGAAACGGGTCACACAAATATTAATAGATTTCTAAGAGAAGTAATCAAATGGTTTGGATTACCTACTCACCTTATAAAGGACCTCATTACCACACCAACAATATACAAGCAGTTCAAAAGAAGAAGAGATAAGGTAGGTTGTGAATTTGATAATTCGCATTATCTGTTTAGGACCCTGCAAAAGAATACATTTTATTATTACAATTAGTATTGGATGCTATTGTATTTTGACATTTACAAATATAGAAATTATATATATATATATATATATGTGTGTATCAGAGCTACATCACGCATAGCCCAGTAGTGGGAAGATTAGCCAGTACTAATGTACCGTTGTCCAGGGGACGCCCTAATGTACTAATCGTACATCCTTCCCGTGGAGGCTCTTTTCATATCCCGATGAGATGAGATGATGGTGATAGTGAGTGTGAGGGTGTGTAACCACTGGACACAATTAAACCTAACTTATGACTAACCAGACTCTGTTGACAGTTGGAGTAAATCCCCTTTCGGGAAAATTATCCCTGGTACCAGCCGGGAATTGAACTCGAGACTCTTAAGTTCGTAGCCAGATAAACTGACCATTACACCATGGGGCCGGTTAGTAGAGGGATGATGATAGATTTTTTTTTTATGTTATTGGTTCTTAGACCAAAAAATGTGTGATTTTCTTTCCGATTTTTGTTCTACTTTGCCCCTGGAATTCTTATGGTAGTCAATAGTGAACCAATCTTTTTTACGTCCCGCTTCTGGTTGTAAAACTTGACACCATTAGTCAAAAAATAGAGCTGTAAAAGTAGATCCTGTGGTGCATACATAAATACTAATAACTTTATGAACTGTCATAAAAGTTTTTTCAAACACTTTTAATAAAAGGTAATAAATAAATTAGTAATAAAATAAACTATAAATAGGAGATGTATGTTCACAACTTTTATACCAACTTTTTTCTATCTCTCTAAGCACATAGTTATGAATTTTGATTCTTCCAAAACATAGTATTTTAAAAATAACTTTTCTCTATTTTTGGCGCCGTTTCTTACTACCTCTTTAGGTAATACACAACTTATTATTTAAGTTATATACTTTATTTTACTTCGTAAAATTTGCACTTTTGAACGTAGGCCTACGTCCTATGAAATTATCTAGAGATAAATATAGGTATATATTTTTATACAGACGACTAAAAGTTAAATACAAAAATTAATATTAATTAAATAGAATCTACTTGCCACAAAATATTTAATTTTGGCATTTAATAATTCAAACTCCACTGATTCTTAATGAAGTCTTAATCAATGCTCACACATTACAAATTTCAATAAAGTCAAATTTAGAAAATAAATTCTACCATTTCTGTATTTTTACATATTCACAAAACATATAAATAATATCAGGCTATCTATATTTGTTTAAAAAGAATAAGTTAAGCCATATATCACTCACCACAACAATCTGGAATCCTGCTTGACAGATTATACCCATAAGAATCGCAAAGTTTATTAGTACAATTGGTCCAAATACAGCATCCAAATCTTTTACGTATCTGTAGGCACAACATTTATTCTAAAATTAAAATCAAAATATTGTCGAAGGGATTAATTAAATATTAAAAAGATACGAGGATTTTGCATACATGTGTAATATATCGGTCATTATTCTGAACTAAGATTTAAAGCAATTCACAGAGTTTGTAAATAAAACTTTGACTTGATTGATATATAAATTCCTTAAAGTCCGCACGTAATCGAGACATACCAACGAAGTGGCCGCCGTCTATAGGGTGTCACGTGTTCAGCACAACAAACCTTTCGGTCTTTATATCAGTATTCTGGACCCTAGCCTCTACTTTATTTTATATACAAGTGGCTCCTCATTTATTCTTATGAAGCTGAGTTTACCCCGTTCCAGACCCACTGTTTCACAAAAAATCTGGAAGCTACGGTTATCGAACCCCGGGCATCTGTATCTGTAGCCAGGTACTATGACAAATATACTACAGAGATACTTCAAAATTGATCATTTTATTTTTAAAAGCAATGTTTTTGTATTGGTCTAACACAAAAAGGGGACACTAATGGAAAGAACCATGGAAGTAGTGAACTTAGAATGAATCGTAAATCATATGTTTTTTTTAAACACTTAGAAGATAAAATTTAAGCCTGGTTGGAATTTAAATGTAATCTCTACAAAGAGAATTTCAATATAAAAAAACAAGATTTTAAACTGATGTACTAGTAATATTTTAATGTAATCAATCGATGAAATCAGTGAACTTTATTAAAATTTATGAAATAAAAGTTGCAATAAAGTCTAGTAAAATAAGTGATTAGTGTTAAGGTTTTTTTTAATTAAAATATAAAATGTTAAATTAAAAAACTATTATTTTAACAAACAACAACAGTTGTTGTTTTAGTCATTATATTTTAACCCACACTGAAACCATCGAGTTATTAATACGTTAAAAATGTAATAGAGTGGAAAAAAAATTAATTTAATAGTACTGGAGAAAAGTACAATTTTAGGTCAAATTGAGATAGTGCTACTATCTATTAGAAAATGATGAGACCTTTCTAATGCACTTTATATGATAATTAAAAGAGGTCTCTCTCATATTTATATTAATTAAAAATAAAAGTATTTGCTGGGGTCCTCTTGGGGCTTAAGATATAAAAGATTGTGTCCTGGAAAAAATGTGTAATATGACTTTCCGCCTTTCTTCCTTGGACCTATCAATTTATAATACCATAAGTACAGATATATAAAATATATAAACTAAGATGTTAAGTCACAGATTTTGGCAAAGTTTTATTAATACTCGTGTTTGTATGAAAACAATTTCTGGGTGCAAAACTTTTAAATTATGTAAATTTCAAAAGTTCGTAATTCTTACGAATAACATATTTTAGTTCATCACTGCTACTTTAATATCTTACTAGGACGCTCTATTCCTGGTACCTATTGATCTACCAAGCCTAATAAAAAATAATGAAAATTGTTAAGACATCGAATCCTTCGTAGAGAAACGACGAGAAACCAAATTATAGAAACAACCCTCGCCGATGGATCCAGTGGAGATTTTAAACCAACCCTGTGGTGTCACGTGAGCTTTAAGTTAGTTCTGCTGGTGTCTACGTTGATAATTAATATTTTTTTTAATTACCTGGTCTAATTAGTGGCAGTAAACTTACTCAAGTGTAGTCTGGTGGTATTTCACACACTGGATCAAGTTTTGGTTCATCATATAATTCAATGTTTTACTACCCATTTCAACTCTTCCGGCCGCGTCGATCTGTTCGTATCTTTGATGATGATGATGAGTTAAATGTTTAGCCAAATTGTTTTCTTTCTCATAAAATAGTTCCAAAATGGCTGTTTTACCTTTTAACGGGATTCTCAGTCGGTTTCTACTTTTGATTTCCATGTAAGAGCATGTTAAATGCATATGGACCATTTTTTCACTCGTTTTATCCATTGTCTTTTTACTGACCAATCTTAACATAACCTTGAGCATGTCAAAACGGCTGCAAGTATGGACAATAAGCACCACATAAAAACAAGAAACAGCACAATAAGTTGGCACAAAAACAAAAATTGATAGTATTTGGAAAGCGTAAGTAACCTCGTAGTATGGTGTTTCTGAAACATCAAATGGGTACCAAGATTTTAACGGTAATATCATAGGAATATCCTGGTTGAAAGCACTAATTATGAATGGTGACACTGCCCAAAACGTCCCAGTTGACATGCAAAATATGGTGATCATAAAGGTCAGAAGATCTCCCCGTTTTCCTGATTCATTGATAACCTGTTCACAATAGTGATGGCAGTCATAGGTCAACTCTTGTTCCAAACGTCCGACAAGATCATCAACATGAGATTGCTTTAGTATCATGTGAGTGGCCTTGCACAAAAAGCCTGTTACAGTCAAAATCAAGAAAGAGGTCTCAGTGACAGAAATAAGGTCACCCCAAGAGGAATAGGCCTGCATGACCTGAAGGAATAGGTTGATGATGATGATAAGCATCACGAATACGGTATAAAGGGGGTACGCCCGTGAGCCTTCAATTGTTTGTCTTAAACCTACCAGTCTGAGCATTTGTAAGTTTAATTTCATGAGGCCAAAAGATTTTACTTTTATTTTTGAGCCCATAATTGAGTTCTTGATAAATTTAAATGACAATATAATGGCGTGTTCTCAAACGATAGAAACAAAACTTTAAATCCTTAATTTTACATATGAAGAAAAATACATTGTAGCTCTATCTAGGGAAATATTATTTTTCAAAATATTATTCTTGTAAAGTATAAGCCCTTGAGGTGTACAAGCAGTGTAATAACACTTTATTTCGAATGTTCCTTTATTTTGAATCTTGTATCCTTTATAGGTGATTTTCACATTTTCCTTTGATGAGTTCAAAGACTGTATTATTAACCATGTGTGTTCTATATAAAGGGCATTAGAGTCCCACATAGACCTCTCTCTTAATTAATATTTTAATAATGTCTTCTAATGACCATATTTGTAGTTGATAATTTAAATTGTGTAATCAGAAAAGTTGGCCAAATATACACTGTGCCTGGTTCTGTACCTGTGATTTGTAATTATCTATACAGATAAATTAGTGAATTTCCTTTTGATTACTCAGTCATTTTATACGTTGCTGATTACATAACACGATTAACATGTTGGCAGGCCTTCTGGTTTAGTGGTCATCACCCTTGACTACTGATCTAAAGCTCCAGGGTTCGATTCCTGGTGATACCATGGAAGGAAAATCGTTCCTATAGTCAGCATGGTCTGGTTAATTAGGCTTAGGTTAGGTTTGATATTGTCACTGTCCCCACACCTTCATAAACACTATCAACCTCCTCAAGGTATACCCTGTGCAAAGAAAGATATGTTCCCACAGAGCGGCTGAAAATATGCATACACGGCGACCGAAATAGATACTGCATATTCACGGTCAAATATTCCATACGCTAAATATATATATATATTAAATACGGTTATAAGATATATATATATNTATATATATTAAATACGGCTATAAGATCAAATTTGTGTTTCATATTAAAGCTATCCTCCGTTTAACCTGAAAAGTTGCAAGCTTACCTATCTTGTTTCCACTATGGTAAACCATATTTGATAAGTTCATCGTATAGTCAAAGTTAAAACTTTTCAAGGTAGTAATAATTTCAAGTAAAAATATTACTCGTACATTGGAGTGAGCGTATTTTAATTTGTGTGATAAACCATAATTTATTACATAAAGTTAAAATTATAAGAATCTCCAGTTTTTAAATAAAATATAAAACCACTTTTTAGTTGATAAGGTCTTGGATATTTTAACTACAAGAATCCTGAAAATCATAGTTTAATATTATAGTGCAGCCGGGGTTCAATCCTCGGTCCCGGCACAGATTTATCTGATTGCAAAACCCTTCCTTCACCTCTGACAAGACATCTTGTGAATGTGGGGAATGCCAGGCCTCCACCGTGGTTCGGATTCCACGTTAAACTGTAGGTCCTCCATTTCATCTCACAATCACCCTACCATTACACATTAGCGTAAGTGCGTATAACCAGAATGGGTAGTAAGACGCGGTGCTAATAATAATAATATTATAGTCTTATGAATTGAATGATTTCTTTAATCGTTATCAAAAAATTATTGAATTGAAGATCAAACCAAATTTAATAATTTGATGATGTTTCAGATGAATCTATGGATCTCCTTAATAATTGAAATTACGTAAAACGCTACTCTTTGAATTATGTACATATTTATATTCATACCCACCCGAAAATTATAGAAAATAATTCAAAACTTTTATAACCGAATGATAGCGAAAAACTTTGTGAATAACCTAGTTAATCTAGTTAAAATAACCTTCCATTAGCTTCTACCAAATAAGTTAGAAATGCTGTATAAGTTAAATAAATAAACTGAAATAATACAATTAATTTTGATGAGTTTCTAAAGGCATAATATATAATATATGAAGACATAGTCATGGTTAAATGAATATTTGATATTGTTATGATTCATGATAATTTTGTTAAGTGTCAACAATAATCTATAAATATAAATTTTGGAAATAAGCAAGTATTGATCTACTTTTTAATTTGGGCTCAGTAATAAATTTTATTATCAGTTTAATATGAATCTCAATGATTTAAGTGTATTTTTATGCTTAAAACAAGACAAAAATTGTATTAATTTTTTGCTTTAATTTTTGGACATCCACTGGCAGAAAAATGGTGGTACTGTACATATCAACATACAAACAAATTCAAGTTATATTCAAATTTATGTTTTTGCTGTCACATCTGACCCATAAGCTTAAGTTCCATAATAGATAGCAAACATGACATTAACTGTTTCCCTTTTGATTCGTTCGTTGAACATTAGTTTAGAATAAAGGAAAAGAAAGGACTTTGGTGAAGGGTACGGATGATAAACAGGCTTAATTATGTTTCTAATTAATTTTAAATTATACTTCAGTATCCATTAGTAGTACCTACTAATTACTACCGTTTCTATTATCAAATTAAGATCAAAGTAGTTTATTCTTACGCTTTAAATAGTAGTTGGCGCTATCCACCCTTTGCATTACATAGGTTTACGTAAAACAGAAAGGGAAAAAGAGAAATATTTAATAGTTCATCTAATCCTGGGAACCGAAAAAGTACTATGTCAAATTTTATTTTACTGACATTTTGAACCTCTCATAAGATGCTTTATACCACATAGTGAGATAAATTCAAATCAAAAATGACCGAGCATAAACTAAACCCTTTATTTCTACATAAATCGTAATCAACCTAAGAAAATTAATATAGAACATATTCTATGGCGTCAGCCTGAAATCGAGCTACACCAACTGTGTGTCTAAGATAGTGCCAACTTTTCCTGATATAGGGTGTCAATTATAATAGAGCTAACAATATTATATGATAGTATAGAATATAGATTTTCACGAATTATATCAAATATGTTTTTATAGTAATTATGTTTTAATTGTGTGTTCTAAAATTGTTTTCCACTGATCACAAAAGATCATATTGAATTATATATGCCACTATAATCATAGTTAAAAATTTATAGTTAATGTTCAACAACAAAATTAACTTCCTTTAATATTGTTTGGATTCATAATTTACATGAAAAAACTCATTATATCTTGATTGTTTGTTAAATGTAGAAAATTGAATTTAGCATTAGTATTAATAGGTAATTAAAATGATTCTAGTTTTTATAAATGCTTCTAAATATAAAAACCAGCATCAGTGGACGCACTGACCAAGGCGTCAAGTTAAAATGTTTTGGTGTATTAATCACAGCTAGTTAATGTGAGGAATGCCAGGCCTCCACCGTGGTTCGGATTCCACGTTAAACTGTAGGTCCTCCATTTCATCTCACAATCACCCTACCATTACACATTAGCGTAAGTGCGTACAACCCGAACGGGTAGTAAGACACGGTGCTAATAATAATAATAATAATAATAATAATAATAATAATATGGTTTGGTTTGCTAGTGGCGAGGAGATCGGGATTTTAATCTCAAGTGGGCATATTGAGGGCATTTTTCCTAAATGATTTCCCACGGTTCTTTTCCGCAAATGCACACACATTTCCTCTGCGGACAGACTAGGCATGTAGTAGGACATAGTGAACATATTTCAACACACAAGTTATGATTGGTTGCATATTCATTGAGACTAGAACATACACAGCTGCCGTTGAAAGGGAGATTGGGGTTCTAATTCCGATTGGGTGTTCCAAATTTGTTCTGCACTCTTCCTCCCCGAAAATGTGGGTACATTTCCTCTAAATTCAACCTTACTCATTCCTCACTTATTAGAGTAATCAGTTTATAGGCGTACAGCTCGAACGGGTAGTAAGAAGTGGTGCTAAAAAAAATTATATGCAACTAATTTAATGACGTAATTTGGTATACACATTTATTTACAAAACTAACAATTTGTATATGATAAATATCTTTAGGTTTTATTTATTTATGTTCTGTCTTTCTACAGTTCCGTTGACTTGTCCAAATCTAGTCATCCAGCATGTCCTATAAGCAATTTTCATTTTTAGATCTTGAAACTTCATCTACTTTTGGTGACATAGTCTATTCCTAAAATATTCCTAGACCGTGCAAAAGGGTATATTTTAGTCTCCATCCTCTGTTAAAATCCCAGATACAACTTCCCTGCTACCCGCTATAGTTTGTATCCGGATGAACTCCAGGTCAAAGAAACTTACACGTTCACAAAACAGAAATCATGAATGTCATCGTAAACTAGGTGGGCTGTCCTATGACTTGCAATAATTCTTAGTTGCAAATACAGGTATACGTAATGCTAAAATCTCGCCCCTTGTTACTATTGTTATCTATGGACGGAACACTGAACTCTATAGAGGGTTGGAACTAGAGTTTGTAAGCCACTCCCATCTGTTGCATCACTTCAGCTGACACACAAGACATTCCTTTACCAGTCATCACTAAACAAAACAAGCCCAAGCCAAAGGGTGTTTAATTTATTAATGAATTATTTACTTTTCAATAAGCCAGATATTAATTACTGTTTATAGTGTATTTTACAAACCAATGTTGACGTAAAAGTGTACTAACAGTCACTTATATAGAGTAAGGGTGCTAAGTACAGAAAAAAATTAAGAACCGGTACCCACTTTAGTGGTTGAACGGTCTAATTCGTCACTATTGTATCATATCGGCCTGCTGCTAGCGGAGAAATAGGGGTTAAAATCCCAGTCGTGTCTATTGAGGGTTGATTTTCCTAAAAAAAAAAATCCCACTCTGCCTCCACGCGAATGCGGGTAGTCTACCTATAAAATTATTCTTTTATCATCCCTACCACATTATAGTAATTATAATCTATGCGTATGGACTGAACAGGTAGTAAGACTTGGTGATAAAAAAATTAGGGATTCAACTAACCATAATTAAAAATATTATACCTAGTAAATCCCTAATGCTGCTTGAGCCCAGGTACATAAATGGAGTGATTAGTTGAAATTATCGGTCATACTTTGCGTGTACAAACTTTACCAATTTAGTAGTCTGGACACAATATTTAGCCATGTTATTAATTTTATTTTTGTAAGGATATGAGTGTGCCGTGTGTCTGTTATTAGAACTAACTAGCTTGTGTGCCCGTTCTTTGAATGAGGTATCTTTAAGAAGCTTTATTTTTAATTATAATATAAAATTAACCAAAGGTAAAAGTATCCAAAAGTTTATATAATTTTAAATATTAATTCTTTATTGATTTAAATGATGTGACTAAACGTGAAAAATAGGCAGACTGACTAAAACATTATGTCAAAATAGGGATTTACTATAATCCAAAATTTTTTGCATAAAGCGATCGTAATAGAAGTATAACGGTGCAATATATATACTATTACTAAACAAAATTAGTTAAAAAGTTAATCCACAAGCGGTATTTGTAACAGGAGTCACGCTAAAGTCTTTCAAACCGTCACCATGTAGACGGTTGCCATGAATATGGTTGCTATGGTGATGGTTGCCATGGAGACGGTTACCATGAAGACAGTTTCCATGAAGACAGTTTCCATGAAGACGGTTGCCATGGAGAGAGTTGCCATGGAGACGGTGACAGGAGTTACGCTAAAGTCTTCATGGAAACTGTCTTCATGGTAACCGTCTCCATGGCAACCATCACCATAGCAACCATATCCATGGCAACCATCCTGTTGTTAAAAAGTGTACTAAAATACGCATGTTTTTAAGCCCTTATTTATGCTTGTAATTACTTAAAACAAATAATAAATCTTGATAAAACTTAAATCAGCTATGTCAATGTCAAATTTAAACATATTATCTTAGGTTGTAACTTTTTTTTTAAATCGTTCGATAGGACCTTAATAAGGAATTGAAACATTTACTCGAATTTCATCTTTCTCTATTTCTTAAAAGTATTTGTTTTCCTAGCTGTCGCCTTAGCATCGAAATTCAATTGAGAATGTTAAGATATTTTGATGATCCTGAGCAGTGGTGAAGGACTTATTTGTGTAGGGGATGGGGACAAGCAAAAAAAAAAATTGGGTCGACTTGACTACCCATTCTTCCCCGATAAATGTTTGAAAATTGGATGTCCCTAAAAGCTATTTGGAGTGATCCTAATCACAATTTTTTAATATGGAATTGTTTTTATTAATAGTCTTCTCCAGAATTTTTTTGAAATTTTAATGCTTCTATAGGTTATTTGGAGTGGTCCTTCAGCTAACTTTTGAAAATTAGATGCCTTTAGAAGCTATTTTGAGTAGTTCTCATATTGATTCTTTCCAAACGGATTTCTTTAAAATATATTTAAAGTTATCCTACCCTGGAAATATTTGAAATTTGGATGCCCCTTGAAACTATTTAGAGTGATCTTGACTTTTTTTTTGACAACTAGATGCAGCTAGAAACTTTTTAAAGTGTTTTTAGCCAGCAGTTTTTAAATAATATTCTATATATTTAGATGCTAATTTGAATTATACTCACTTTAACATTTTTTTAGATTGGATAATTTTAGAAGCTATTTGAATTTGTTATTGCCTGTTTTTTTTTATTATTTGCATCTATAATCTTTTTGCACCCATCCCAGAAAATTTGTCAAATTCGATACTTCTAGAAACTATTTAGAGTGATCCTCTACCTGGCACATTAAAACAAATTGAAAGCCCTTAGAAGCTATTTGTAGTTTGATGCAAGATTTTCATATTCAATTTTGAGAATATCAGAAGGTGTAAAATACATCTAATTTATTCCAGAAGAGGCAATAACTTCCCCTACTCTCCATTCCCCGCTCTAACTATTACTAATTTGTAGTGGCCCTTACTTATATTTTCGGAAATTATATTATTTTTAAAGCTATTTAGAGTAGTCCTCTCTCCATTATTTTTTTTAGATTTTGATTCTTCTAGAAGCTGTTTGAAATATTTCTCCTTTCGGAAATATTTTAAATGTTGATGCTTCTAGAGTCTAGAAACCAATTTAAAAAGTCCTCGCACAGAGTTTTTTTTGTTTTGTTTTAGATTTCCTAAAAGATATTTGAAGAGGTCATCCCCCTGAAATCTTTTTAAATTTGGTTGTTTATAGATGTTATTTAAATTGCCCCTCACCTAAATTTTCTTAAAAATTATATGCTTTTAAAATCTATTTGAAGTGGTCTTCGCTAGGCAATATTTTGAAAATTGGAATTGCTTAGAAGCTTTTTGAAATGGCCCTCTTCTGGATTTTTTTAGTAAATACCTTTAGCAGATGTTTGAAGTGATCTTCTACTTGCCAATTTTAAAAAATTAAAGGCTTTCAAAAACTATTAGTAGTGCTTATCACAAGAAAATTCTTCAAAATTACAACAATCTAAAACTTATCAAGAGTGGCCTAGATTTATTTATTTATTTATTTATTTATATGACCCTAGAAACTATTTATAGTGCTAAACTGATTTTTTTTTCTTACAGTTACATGATTCTAGAAGCTATATGGAGTGGGTTTATCCAGTTTATTTTTGAAAATTTAATGCAGCTATAAATCTTTTGGAGTTTTAATTAAGACAATCTTTTAGCTTAATATTCGATACTGTCGGGGTGTTTGAAATGTATTTAGGAGAAAGTAAATTCTTTCCAGGGGGCTAATTCGTCCCATGGGCAGTGCCCTCCTTAACCCTCGGTTACACCGTCACTGACCCTGTGTATTTTCATAAGAATATATTTCCAGTTAGCTACTATTTATAGTAGCTATTTAGAGTAGTCCACGCCCGGATTTTTTTAATTCCATATCTTTATATATTATTAGGAGTGATCAAATCATAAGACTCTAGAAGTTATTTAGAATTATTTTTAAATTAAAATAAGAATTGTATGCATCCTTTTACAGTAAGTAATTATTTCTTAAATTTGTATGTGTGTGTGCCTATCTCATTGAACACAATATTTGAAGTAACAAAATGGGGGCCTACCTGGGCCCTTCTGTGGACATGCCTATGGAAGAAAAAAATGAAAGTTTTAAAATGTCTTTGTAATTTTAAAAGTAAGACTAAACTAACCAATAAGTTTGTTGTTGGAAAAGCCAGAGTGACTGGAGAAACCATATTCTAAAATATAATTGTTTAGTTCCTTAACATTGATTAAATCTCTGAATAGTCGTCGAACATTGAAAGAGTAATTGTTTACCAAGCTTGATGGGGCACTTTTTTGTGGCTAACTCCAAAAACGGAGAAAGGAATCCCCAAAAAATGGGCCACTGATTAGATTATCCGGAATTTAGGACTAGGAGAGTTGTAATCTATTTGGTTAAAGTCATTCAAAGTGTATTTAGGTTTGACCTATGATGTTTATGTTAGTTAGATTAAGTTTAGATAAGTTCACCAACACAAAATAAATTAATTGAAAGAATCTTTTTCTATGAATAAAATATAAATAAATAAAAGTTAAACACAAAGTTTTTTTGAAAATTATTAAAACATATGTTTATTTTATTTTAATATCCAGTACAGAGCCAAGCGTTTTGTTTAATTTCTTCCAAAAAAATCTTATTGATAAAGTATTTTCTTATTATCATGTTCCTCAAATTCTGGTACAATTTTTATTCATACAGTTTCAATATTGGACACAATCTACACAATTTGTATGGCCAAATATTTATATTAAAATTCAATATTTTATGATCCCTAAAAATAATAAAACATTATAGACAATAGTTATGTTGACAATTAAAAACCTAATAACATACAAATGTATATGCTACTGTAAATGTGCCGGATGAACGACCCTAAAATTATTTATATTTTAAAATATACATAGATCTTCTTATTTATCATGTAAAACAATTCCAATATACACACGTTGTTTGTTTATTCAATTCCAATATAGGTATTTTGAACTAAATATTTAAGGCCATTTTAGAAAAATAAAAATTTTTCAAAATAAGTCATAAGTAAACTAGCTTTAAATTAATTTATCTTAGAACAATCAACATACATTATTATCTATAGTATAAAGTGTACTAATTAAAAAAATCAGTAAGATCATTTTGAAAAACAATTAAATTTTGAAAATTAATTTCTCAGCAAACTAAGCCCGATCTATAACTGCTTTCTTTTTTTTAAGAAAATCAATCAAACTTAATTACTTATCAGGCAAAAAGCTACTCTGATTCTCATTTTAAACTAAATCATGTGTGCCATTTTTAAAAGTTTGCAGTGCTATTTGTCGTTTCAAACAATTCCGATATCCTTTTTAAACATAATCGTTGGATCCTATTTTTGAAAAGATACAAGTTTTTAAAAATATTAATCTGTAAGCCATCCCTAACCGTCACCATGGAGACGGTTGCCATGGTGATGGTTGCCATGGAGACAGTTGCAATGGTGACAGTTGCCATGGAGACGGTTGCCATGGAGACGGTTGCCATGAAGACGGTTGCCATGGAGACGGTTGCCATGGTGATGGTTGCCATGGCGTTGAATTTCTCGCAAGTGTAAAAAGTATGCTTATAATCAATCTATACTTCACCATTAACCTTCTAAGTACACTTATTTAACGTTTTTAAAAAAAGTACATTGAAGCAGGAATAATTGGTGCATGCTCCGAGTTGTAGATCTAATGATTGTGTGGAACTGTCATTTGTTAGATGTTGATCAAATATGAGTGGAGGTTGAATAAGGTGGTTGTGCTTTGCTTCAATGATCAGTATATTTCCATAAAGTTGGCGTTTTTTTGTATCATCTGCTCAGTGAACGTTGCGAGTACGGAATTTAAGTAGATTGTCACAGATTGGTGGGAAATCATTTATAATATCATAGTTGGTCTACGGGATCTGGTAACTTTATTAGATATGCCAAACTAATTTCGAATTCCCAGGTCATTTCTTTCCAAGGAATGGATCTAAAGAATTAGTGGTAAGTTATTAGAAAAATACAACGTTCTCACAATATACATGGTACTTCTTAAAACTAGTTTGTCGTAGTAGTGACGAAAAGGATCCACAAACCATTCTTTGAAGTGATGCTTTACAAGTATTAATTAACTGTTTTACAGCCAACCTTTGATATTTAGTCGCATATATTTGACATACACACAGATGCTGATATATTTCCTACAAGTTGTAAATTCCTTACGCCCCTCAATATCAGTGTAAATATGTCTATAGAGCGGTTGGGCAGTAAGACGATAAATATAACACATTTGGAAAAAAAATCAATCTTGTGCCCATTCTGACCTTCATACTCACATCCTCCAATCTATACTATCTATAAGTTCTGAGTGGTGTATAGGACGTTAGCACCATTTTGAGTTTGAATTTTGTAATTTACCATTAAAACCCCCTTTAATTAATCAATATTCCAAAATGTCACTTGGTATCTCACATAAACTTTGCTTCTGAGGTGGCTTTTCCACTCTTCCTCCACGCAAATTCGGCTACTCTTATTCTAAAATTTAACCTTCTTCACTTTCTAATAGTTATTTTAAAATAAGAATGATAAATTTCCGAAGATGGGTAATTAACTCAATTCAAACGTATTCATTTATCTGTAAGTTCTGAGTGGGGTATAGGACGTTTTATTTTCAAATTACTGGAACTTGTTTAAAATTCACTTTCTAAACACAACACACAGTTTGTTATCAGCTACGGCTAATACTAATACTCCGCCCTAGTGTGATGGATTCAACACGTCTCATATAGGTGGAAAGGATGAATTAGGTGGCTTAGAGGAAATTCGCCCACATTAGTTTTGAAAATGGCTGGGAAAACCACAGGGAAAATCCCATTTGGAAAGCTATAAGCTATATATTATTTACTTTTTACATTTTTTTGCCCTTTTGGAACTTTTATCGTTTATGTCCCTTCTACCACTTTTACCGTTTTTGCCCTATTTACCTTTTAAGAACCCGCATTTGCATGGAGAGTGAGACCAGGAAGCACCTTACTGGAATCCGATCTCCTGGCAAAACATCATGACACGGAGCTAATATCGGGGTTCGAAACCCTGATGTGTTTATCTACCGTCATAATCATACTAGCTGTTATGCATTGAGGGCCTGACGCTTTAAATAGCGTTATGTTGTGAATTTCCATTCTACCTCCACGAAAATTCTGTACACTTCAGTTCTATCACCTAATATTTAGAAGTTTTCTTTAAGCGGGGGTTCGTATCTCTGCTAATTAGTATCCACTTATACCCTCGCAATATATAGGACAGCCAGTGACGTAGTACGGTTCAAGGAGTAAAAAAAATTGTGGTCACATCTCTGGCAAGTGTGAGCAGTTTACCACTCTCCTTTTCACTCAATTGTGGGTATATTAAATTGCTCATATAACAGCGACTAGCCGGTGCACAAGATATAAATGACTGTAAGACCATCTCTTTGCTTCACTTGGTGTGCTGATGTACTCTAAGGAATCTATCAAATCCAGAAGTTCTTGTTAGACTTCCCCGATTTTCTCTCTGGTGCAAGTGGGCAGGCCGTCTAAATGTCAGTAGCATCTATTGCTGGCGGGGGAAGTTCGGAATTGTGCACGTCCTTGTCCTTACCCCCTTAGAGTAGTTTTCGTTGTTTCAAAATAAAAGTAATTATGTTGTTACCAAACCTATGTGAAATATAATCCTTTGAGCCTGAGACCCCTAACTGACTAAAGAAGATGGCAGCCATTGGACCAGGATTCGAACCCCTTGCAGTTAAGTATACTGAGAGAGTGCTGTCTTAGACCTGGGCGGTATTTTTTCGCTACGCAAATGCGGGTTCGAATTTCCCAATTCCTAATCCGTTAGCGTAATTATTACTTAAGTGCATAACCCGAACACGTAGTAACGCGGTGATAAAATGTGTCAAGTACGTGTGATCTATAAATAATATGTGCGCCAAATCACCTTTAAGTTTCCACTTTAGATACATGTTATGGGAAGGTTGGGTTTGACAGAAAGTTATTTTCGGGGTAAATTTTCATAAATAGTTTTCCATCTCCAACTATGGAAAATTGAGATAAACTCCCTTAGTAAATCTAATTTATTCAGCCTTAATTTTTTATTGTGTTAAATATTAGGCATGTATAAAGATGGGAGGCTATGTGTGTGCACGCGCGCATGTGTGTGTGCGTGCGTGCGTGCGTGTATTGTAAACAGACATTATAAGTTTTATAAATATTCAGGGTAAGCTAAACAAAACCATGGTATAGTATTCAATTTAAAAATAAATATTATAGATTCTTTCATCAGCGTCGAACGTAATTAGGGAGGTTTTTTAATAGAATTTCCATTCTCTCTTCTTGCAAAATGTGTGTGCACTTCCTCTAATTTTGTCTTACGGTTTAAGTGGCTAATTTATTTAGTGTGAATGTTATTTTTTATGTCAACCAAATATATTTTTGATCATTAAATAATATTTAAAATTGTATTTAATAAAACAGTTGTTCTAAAATAATTTACCTCGGTGGCGTAGTTGACTGACGCTTGTTTCGTGTGGAGCCAGACGTTGTGGATGGAGGAGTTTGAGGTTCTAATCTTGGTCGAGTAAGCTAGGGGTATTTTCCACTCTCCCTCTACGCAAATGCTGGCTCACTTCCACTAAATTCAAACTTCCCAATTATTAATCCGTTAGCGTAATTAGTACTTATTCGTATACACACGTACATGCTGACAGTAGTTATCAAACAAAACAAATGGATGTAGGCTTTTGTCGGAAGGATGGCCCCCCCAGCGATTGCTCGATATTAGTTTCCAGCTAGGTTCACTACAGTTGAAATTTTAAAAAAAAAGTATTAATAATGATAAATATTATAGCGTACTGTCATCTTTGCTATTCAAAATTAAACTCTTATATTATGTGTTCGTCAATGAGTGTAGTCCAGAAAATAATTATTTAATATACAACCAAATCTATAGTGGAATAAGAGCACCACCGGGTACCACGTGTTAGCTAAATAAATGGTGATGAGTGAGGGGGGCCGTGGTTCGAATCCCTGTCGTGCCTGTGTACTGAGCTTGGTTTCCTCGCTCATCCTCCACGGGTTGTGTCCCAGACGGGTAGTAAGACGCAGCAGCCTTAATTCTTTCTTGTGTTAAATATTAGACATGTATAACTATGGGAGGCTGTGTTTGTGTATTGTAAACGAACATTATAAGTTTTAATAAATATTCAGAGTAAGCTAATCAATTCCACACCATATTGTTCTCTCAGGTTTGGCGGCTACAGGCCATGAAGCAGCCTGCAAAAGATATTGGGGCTCGAATCTGTGTTGGGGGATTTGAATATCTGCCGAAGTATACTGTTGGTAGTTCTCACTAAATGGATTCCCACTCTCCCTCCACGTAAACGCTGGAACATTTCCTTACTCCCCTCTACGCAAATGTGGATTTAACCTTCCCAATTCCTAATCCGGTTGGACTCGCAGTTCTGCTTCTTCTTTCGATCTGTTGTAATATTTGGTTAGGTTGAAGTTTACATAGAGAAGAGCCAGCCTCGTAAAGATTGTTATCTCTCCAAAAAAGAGTGCAGAGTGATAGATACTCACCTCAGTGACGCAGTTGGCTAACGCACCAGATTCGTGTTGAGCTAGACTATTGGGAAGGGGGGAGATCGAGGTTCGAATTTCACTCGGGTGAACTGGGGTGGTTTTCTACTCTCCCTCACTACACGTAAACTCTGGAACATTACTACCTTACTCCTCCGGTGCATAACGGATACCTACATCCATGCATGTCGACGGAAGATACCAAACAACCAATTTCAGTAGAATTTTGTGGTGGGGGTAGCGGCCCCTTACTGAGTATTCCGAGGCCTATGATTGTGTATAATTAGAGCTGTTTCAATGCTCTCTAGTTGCAGGAAAAACCCATTACCACATAGGGGTTGCGACATTGCGATGACGACACCGGGAAAACCCATTACCACATAAGGAGTGGAAGTGAGGGGAAGTGAAAGGGGTCTCAAAGCAGGAGATTATTACACTCTACCCCAAATGGTCATCAGGAGAGGTTCATGCTGTTTGTTCCAGGAAGTGAAAGGCCATCCAACAGAGCGAGAGCGCTGTCAGTGTAACTTAGTTCGTCCTGTGCCGTGGCGATGTAAGGAGGGTGGGGAGTGAAGGAAAAGTGAAAGGGGCCTTACGGTCGTGATACGCTGTCAGCTGCTCGGCGGTCACACTCTATCCTCTGCACCTGGCCAGAGAGGATGCTCACTATCAATGCCACCCAGCACTGTGGAGCGCATGCCAATAAATAAATAAAAATCTCCGACGCTCCATCCCAATCTTACCCAGACATAAATAACCAATTAGTACAAATAAAAAAGCAATGAGCATAAATAAAAAACAAATAAAACAAGACAATACAAGTACCAACATGTTTGGAACGAGAACCAACATGTCTAGAAAAGGGGTCAGGAGGAGGGGGGTCAGTAGGAGTGGAGGGGGAGCCAACAGCCAATCAGAGAACGAGGAGGCGTGGTCACTTGATCAAATTCAGCCAATCAGAGCACTGTACCTATACGCCGAACTAGACTACTGCCTAGTGAGCTAGAGGTCACGGGTTCGATAACTGGCATGACCGAAAGTTCATCAAGGGCTAAATATAGGCTTACCCCTTTCACATTGATAAATTAACGGCCACAGACTGGATGTTGTGCTTGTCCTAGTCTTAAGTAAGATTATAATAGATAGGAAGCTACGACATGCCTAGCAAGCCGGTAGTGGAAAATATATTACTCGAATAAAAAACATATCTATACCACGGGCTGGAAATAGTAAAGGATGTAAAATATTAACTAGCCTACAGTATAGTTTATCAGTTGAATTTAAAAGTTTGGAGATTTCTGTTTCCTATTTAGTATTTCCTGCTTAACAGTATTGTCTTTTGAGATGATGCTTCCATGGTATTTAAAGTTGGAAACCGATTCTAATCCAGTCCTCTCTAAAAGTATGCTTAAGCTTCTGTCTTGGTTTTACTGATATGGACTACTCCCCAGATCCTCAGGTACTAGTCCCTCCCTGCTTCAATGGTTCCCTCCACCCCAATAAAAATGCTAAAACTCCACCTATGACCCTGTGTATCCAATACATTATTAGTGTCATGACTCATGAAGTGATTTCACACGGGATACGTGACTAGTACATTGGTTTTGAAAATGAGCAGACTGTGCGCTTGGAAACATTTTTTTCGCATAGTAGAAAGATTGTGTGAAGTTTGCAAATCATATATGTCTTAGTAATTAAGGAGAAGTGCTTTTTTTTTTTGCTTAAAATTTACATTCAAATTTTAATATTTAAGTTACTAAAGAACTTTTTATTTTTAATAATTGACAAATTCTTAAATTGAAAGTATGAAATTGTCTTGCTTTATATATTATTTAAACTTTATTTACTAAGGTGAATCTAGCAGAATTGTATTTATTGATTAAAATGAATAAATAAATGTCCTAAAATGCACACGCCGATAAAGTTAATCATAAATTCTACAACGTTTTATTGTCCAAATAGTAACTATTCAATTTTTTATATACGGGAATAATTTACTTACAGTTAGAATGGCGAGTGTCTCAAAAGCAAGTAAAAATGGCTTTATTGAATTGTGCACGTTTGTATTCGTTCCATTCGAGGTCTAAGTCTCCTGAGAGAGCTTATATGAAACGAGAATATATACACGAGTCTCGATTGGGCAGCGAATCTACTATTTTCCAGGAATCTTTTTTAGTTTATTAATTGAAATATTGTAAGGTATATCTTTATTAATTAAAAACAATTCTCGACTATGGGTATGTATATCGAAACCAAGCTTCGTGAAATAAACGTACATAATCCGCTTTTCATCAACGTAAAGCTACTTTGGTTTGTCGGTCTATGGCCTACGTCGGACAAAAGCTGGCTGTATGTCGTCTACACTGTGACCAATATCTTTATAATACTCACCAACATGATGACGCAGTTTCTTCGTATCTGCGCCTTTTGGGGGGATATAAAGGCCGTCACAGAGACTTCTTTAATCCTCATATCTGCGTCCAATGCCGTCTACAAGCTGGTCCACATTTTATACAACCATTCCGCAGTTCAGCGTTTGGTGAATCGTTTGGATGAAGAACTGACCGAAGATTGCAAAACTTACTGCACTGACCTCCTTGAGAAAATATCCCATAAAAGTAAATCCCTGACCAAACTATTCTGTTTTGCCGTCAGCGCTACAAGTTTATTCTGGATCGTTCTACCGGTTATAATGCCAAGAGATGAGAATGATCCCGGGAGACCTTTGCCACTTAAGGCGTGGTTCCCGTTCGAATCCAATGTGAGTCCCTACTATCAATTCGCCTATATTTTCCAAGTTCTTTACGCCTTAGCAATAGTGCAATCATATACTTATTTAATTGCGTTTTATATTTCACTGGTCATTCATACTTGTGGACGCTTTGAAGTACTTTACAAGCTATTGGCGATTGTGATGGAAATAGGCTTAGAGGACATTGAGAAATGGAAGGAGGATGAAAAACATTCCAATGTCGTGAACATTAATAAACCCAGACACATTCAGGATGAAGTTTCAGTCACTGAGAACCATTGTAAGAAGCATTTTGATGAAAAGAGAGAATATTCTGGATTTGTAGTTGATGGTAAAGTGAATGCAAGAATGAACAATCACCTAAATAAATGTGTACAGCTCCACAGTGCTATTTTGAAGTACGTAGCTTCTTGAATACCAATTATTTTTTTAATATCCATGGCTCGTTCGTGATACGCATTTAATTACACCAATAACTTAGGTATTGAGAGGTTTTAAATTGAGGAAGTGTGCCCTCATTTGCATTGTGAATAGTGGAAAACCATTTTGTGAAAAAACCTCAATTCACCTGATCGAGACTCGTGCCCTAATCCCCCTGTCATCGTCAGTCTAGTCAAAAACGAGAGTGTCGCCTTAAACCATGCGGTCACCGAAGTGGGCCAAATATTTGTTCAAACATTTCTTGATACGACCAGAATGAATTATTCCCTTTATTTAACTATATACGTTAATGATATTAACCAAATTATGTTTATGCTACAAGTAGGTTATCTATGCCCTTAAGAAAGTATAGTCATTTTATTTCGAAACTATTTTTGAAACGTTTTATACTGATTTGATCAAATTTTTTTTAATAATTAAAATTCAGTCGTTGCCTTTTCTAAAGATTGGTTACATTATAACGTATTTGAAATTTTGAAAAACGGTGACAAATAAATTGTTGCCAATATGTTAATAAAAGTGTAAAATGTGTAGGTCTACCCAAAAAAAGTATTGAGCTTAGTTGACATGAAAATAATTGCTGAACTTATTTTAATATTTGATTTAAATATTGTAGTCACCACTGTGCAATAGATTTACAACATCATCATTATTAAGTGTAGTTAAATAATTTGGCACCTTCTTCGTTGGCCGCATGGTATAATGGGTCACTCTTGTGTTGGACTAGACTAGCGATTACAGGGATATAGGGTTTAAATTCCGGTCGAGTGTACTGATGGTGGTTTTTCCTTAATGTTTTTCACTCTCCCTCTCCATGCAAATCTGGGTACACTCCTCTCAATTCAACCTTCCTCATCCTTTACTCACTAGCGTAATTATTACATACATATTCGTATAAACTGAACAGGCAGACGCTCTGATTAAAAGAATAGGTATTTTTATATATTCAAATATATTAGTTCAGCTAGTTCTACAAACAATGTCTTGTGAATGTGGGGAATGCCAGGCCACCACCGTGGTTCGGATTCCACGTTAAACTGTAGGTCCTTCATTTCATCTCACAATCACCTATTAGCGTAAGTGCGTATAACCCGAACGGGTAGTAAGACGCGGTGCTAATAATAATAATAATAATAATAATAATAATAATAATACAAACAATGACGTATCTGATGAGTTTATAAATAGAAAACCATTTAATATAACACCAATAGGTCCAATTTGTGTAGACATGTTTTATTAATGCTTACACATTATTTCTGATTCATTGAAAAAGGAAAAGCAGACGAAAATTCGTGATTAAAACATTATGTTTTGAAAGATGTAGAAAGTTACAAATAATGTGAACAATCTTCCTTTCTGAGTCTTACGTTTTTTAAATATATTTTACAGGTATGTGAATGATCTGGACTCTATCTTCAGCTCTGTAATGGCCATTGAGTTTTTCATCATGTTGACTATAACGGCCCTGGTTGGATTCCAAATTATTGTGGTAATTGTTGTAACATTGGATTAAATATCACATAGTTATCAGTCAGTAGTGTGTCTCTCTACTGAATCATGGATCCCAGGTTCGATTCCAGGCATTGTTAAAAAAATATATCATTAGGAAAATGGGATTTTCCCCTTTCATAGTGATGCATTAACGGCCTGGGTCTGGGTGTTGTGTCTGTCTTAGAATTAGGTTAGTTTATAAGCTGTATGCTGAGATAATCTGTCAGTTCAGAAAGTGCATGTTAAACATCTGAAATAAATAAATACTAGATAATTAATTTTATGGAAATCATTCCGGACCTACTTCAGTGGTCACATGGTCGAAGGAGTCACTCTCGCAATAGCCTGAACTGCCTATAATGGGAAGGATGAGGTTCGAAACCCGGACAGCTGTGCTAAGGTTGGTTCTTTCCTTAGCGGTTTTCCAGTGCTGCTACACGAAAATGTAGATCAACTTCCTCTATATTCAAAACTCCTCGTCCATACCCCATTGGTGTCAACATGCGTGGAGCACTCATAGTAAAAAAAAAACTCCATGGTATGAGCCTGCAAATGAGCTATATCGACCAAGGAGCCGCCGTCTGTTGGCTAATATAGCGTCAACGTCTGCTGATATAGGGTGTCAAGTAGTCAACACAACAAAATCCCCAGCCGTTAATCTCAGTTTTCTAGACCAGAGAGGATTCTTTTTTATTCAAGTAGTTCCTCAAATTGTCATAATGAGGCAGAGTTGACCCCGTTCCAGATCCACGTCTTCACGGAAAATCTAGAAGCGCTTGGGAATCGAACTTGGTACCTTTATATCTGTAGCTAAGAACTCTACCATCATACAACAGAGCCATACAAAACAGCACTAAGAAATTAAGTTCAAATCATGCTTTGTATCAATTCAAAGCTTGCATGATGAGGTTAATATTATTCACTTATGTTTTAGAATCCAACGGAAATCTCGGAGGTTTTAAAATTTGCAAGTGTCCTTTGGATATCCATATTTGAACTACTTCTCTACTGTTGGTATGGCAACGAGATCATCATTCAGGTGAGGAATATAGAGGTCCTTGGACTCAAATTATTATTATTATTATTATTATTATTATTATTATTATTATTATTATTATTATTATTATCATAAATAGTGAGAGGATATTTACAAGGATACCAAACAACGCTGGGCCTTCTTTTAAACGAAAGGGATAGAGATTGTGTCAAAACAGTATGTCATATTAGATACGGGGTTTAAAAATGAAATAATTTTTAATCAGTACACAGAGCCATACCGAACAAGTGGTTGTTGTCTGTTGGCTAATAGAATACCAACTTAAGAGGGTCAGCGCAACTAGCCCTCCTGCCATTAATATCCGTTTTCTAGACCGGAAACACTATTTCTTCATTCAAGTAGCTCTGCATTTGTCCTTGCGAGGTTGAATTGACACCGTTACAGAACCATCACTTCACAGAAAAACTGGATGCGCTGTGGATCGAACCTGAGACTTCTGGATCTGTAGCTAGAAACTCAGACCACTTGACTACAGAGGTTGCCAAATTAAATAATGCATATAATAAAATAAAAAGCTTGTTCACTATTATAAGGAAATTTACTTAATTGATGCTTTATATATAGGCTTCCATAAAACATCATTAATTATTGACGTCGATTGAAGATGTATTAATTTTTCGATTATATATAAAAGGATATCCAAAAAAGTTATATTTATGCAATAGTTTATTATATTTATCAGAACATTTATTAATAAATAGCAAAACAGATTAATTTAATATATCTAAAAAGCTAAGCTGCGAGATTTTGGTTCGATTTATTTCTTTTAATAAACGACTACATCTACATCATTTAAGAGATTTTGTTGTCAAATACGTAAAGGATTCTTGTCACGTTTAATCAAATATCTTAGAAAACATTATTTGATTGTGAATGAGTTTATGAATGGTAAAAGCTTTGATCAAAAATTGAAGAGTATTAATTTTATTGTCAGACATTTCGGACGTTGCAAATGAATATATCAAATAGATCATTAAGGAAATACCTGAGAAAATTCCATCCATAACTAAGCGTACATTTTAATATTAAATTAGTTACAAATTTCTTTTTAATGTGGTGACCTGGCGGTCTAGGGGTAAGGTGTCAGACTTCTGTGCTGGCGGCCGGGGTTCAATCCTCGGTCCCGGCACAGATTTATCTTTGTAGGTCCTTCATTTCATCTCACAATCACCCTACCATTACACATTAGCGTAAGTGCGTATAACCCGAACGGGTAGTAAGACGTGGTTAGTAAGACGCGGTGCTAATAATAATAATAATAATAATAATTTTTAATGTTGAATTTATCGTATATTATTAACTATAATTATAAGGGAAACGTTATATCATCCCATTTTACAGAATATTATACTAAAGTGGCATTTTTTATAACGATAATGGGGAAAAAACAATTTTAGTACGCTAATTTATTTTCTATATTTTCATGATCAAAAAGTAACATTTTATTACTGTTGGGGAATAATTGGGAAATAATTGGGCAACTGTTTCCGAAACAAGAGCAACATGTTGACGAACAATGTTCCCTGATAAATATTTTCAAGTGTGTACTAGGCCTTAAAAACACATTAAAATTAAATATAATTTAAAACTAAATTATACCTTATGTGATTTTTTTAAACGTAGACTATAATAATCTATTTGATACTGTAGGTAAAAATCAAGTATTACAGTAGTTTAATGTCAGTGTGTGCGTTGTAACAAGTGTATTGCAACATTATTTCAGTCTCAGAATATCCAGGACGTGGCGTACGCGTGCCAATGGTATAGCAGTGACAAGGCGTTCAAATGGGCCGTTCAGATGATGATACTGAGCGCGCAACAGCCGGTAACGATTAGGGCAGGGAAGATTTACCCCATATCTCTGTCAACCTTCACTTTGGTAATTATCCCTCCAGATGTTGATGTGTATTTGCTGTCATATTTATGGTTTTTTTCTAAAGATATTAATATTATTACATCCCACCACTGTGGCCGCATTGTCTAAGGCACCAGTCACTCTCGCAATAGACTGGGCTGACTATGAGGGGGAGATCGAGGTTCGAGTTCCAGTTGGATTTACTGAGGGTGGTTTCAGCTAAATGGTTTTCTACTCTCAATTCACGCAAATGGAGGTATATTTCCTCTAAGTTAAACCTTACTTATCCCTAACATCTTGGCGTATATATGCGTATATCCCGTACGGGTAGTAAGACTTGGTTCTAAATGAATTATACTATAAATGTGAGGTTTAAGTTCAAAATCACCCACCTCGGTGGCCGCATGGTCTAAGGCGCTACTCTCACATTAGACTAGATTGCTGAAGACGGGGAGATCATAGTTCTATCCCGGTTGGATGTACTGAGGGTGGTTTTGCGTAAATGATTTTCCACTCTCCCTCCAACCTTCCTAATCCCTAGAACATTGGTGTAATTAGTACATAAGCGTATGACCCGAACGGGTAGTAAGATGAGGTACTAAAACCACTTTTTAATCTTACGTGTCTAATTACACATCCAGGCTGAAAGCATTTTAATCAAGAAAAATGTATAGGTATAAAAAATTGTAGAATTTAGAGGATATTATTATGTATTTAGGTGAAAATAAAGTGGTAAGCCATTCACTTATATATGTATTATATTTTTTAATGTTTGATTCTTTTTATGATGAAACTATCTTTTCATTTAAGTTTCACAAAATTAGTGACTTCCCTGTTCATCTATACATCATTAAACACATTAACAGTGTTTTAGTGCAGTTGATAAACTATTTTTAATATCTTTATTCAAGTTTGAAATTAATTTTATAATAATAATAAAACCACATACTACAAACATATGAGCGTGTTAAATGTTTAACAAAAATGTAATATATTTTGTTACAATTATGGTTGTTTCAACCCTCTGTTTAGTAATTGTTAAATCTAAATAAGAAAAAAATATTTAACTAGATTTACAAATTCAAAGTTAAATGATATTTTTATCACAACTAACATTAAGTTAAATAATATTAAGTATGTTTACAAGTTTCTTTATTTGAATACCAACAAATTATTTAAGTGTATACTTGTCCAGTTAATATAAACAGGTTGACCATAAAGTCACATTACATAGGCCTATCTTGTTAAACGTATAAAGTTAATGCCTGCGTAAATACCGATGGTGACGCCACCCTATTTGGCAGGGTTATCCAAAACTTCCACAGGAATCTCCAGATATGCAGCACCCACAGTGATTTATTCTTGTGGGTTGGAACTTGATGGTCAAGCTGTATAACCTCATTTGTTAATATCTATATTTAAAAACTCTCAATATAATCTAAACCAAACTTTGTATTTTTTAGATATAGGTCCTATACTAGAGTCACGGACTAAAGTGGTGAAATCTCGGGTCGGATAATATGGAATCCAAGTGTAAATAATTTTCAATATGGGTTTGCCTAGTTTTTAATTTTTTCATAACATTTAACTTTGTTTGAATGGATCTGCCCATTTTATGATTGCGATGTAAAGTAGGAATACAGTATTGGTAGGCGGGCAGCAAAAATTAAACGATAAGGAACTTTTTTTAAATCTTTACTATACGGTACTTTATTTTGGAAATGGATAATTGGTTACAAAGCAAGAACAAGTGAAAATAGAGCGTCAAATGGCTTACATTATAAATTCAGTAAATGTTTTATAGTTGATATGTACCGGTTTGTTTATTTTAAAACGTACTTGTTAACATCTAGAATCAGGTCAGAAAATACGGAGGGCCGGATGATTGCAAATTTAGTGTATATATTCAACCCCTTAGTTCACACGGTAGATCATCTGTCTTTTAAATTAAGGGCCGTGGATTCAATTCCCGGCATAGTTGAAAAATATATTATCGGTGAAATTAGATCATCCTCTTGCACATTAATAAATTAACAACTGGGAAAATGGGTTATATGTTTGTTCCTATATTAAGTTAGCTTGTAAATCGTGCTATGATTAAGTCAGTCTGTTCAGATAGTATGTGTTGAATATCCCGAGATTAAATTAAATTCCAAATAGCTTTATCGTATTTGTTAATTAATAAAATGTTACTTAAGTATTTTCAAGAGCACCACTATCTGTCTTAATATTGTCAATGTGACAACTGCTATTGATCCTAATTTTTGTATTCATTTGGGATCCAAATTGATTTCAAGGACTCTATAGATATACACAAAAATTTCAACATTCTAGATTTATTAAACTTGAATTTTGAATTATGATTAGTTCATATAAAAAAAATATGACCATATTTTGTATTTAACAGAGCTCTCCCCTATACCACCTCACCACCTTCCCAAATTTTCAAAAATAAAAAAATATTTAATAAATTTTTTTTTAATGTCATCATTATCTTTTTCAGATAATGCAAAATTCCTACTCTATTTTAGCTCTACTAAGACAGCTTCACCAAAGCAACACAGAAGAAGCTTCATAAAAACTTTTTAAATAATTTAATCGTTCGTTTTAAAGTAATATGTACTATACATTTAAGTCTATAAATATTATGCTTTTAATAAATAAAATAACTTTCAGCTAATTTGTTGTATCCAAGAACGTTTATCACGCATTAAGTATAACATATATTTGCACTCAGACAAGTATTCAAGGAAAGAGAAAGCTCATTGAAAATTTGAAAAAATTACCCCTTTCCTATGGTCTGGGTGTTCGCCAGTCCCAATTTCTGAACGTCACTCGGAAAATAGAAATACACGAGAAGGTATGGCTCTTTTCACACCATTCGGACTCGGGCAAATATCCGCCCGGGAGTATAAAGCTCTAGGGTCTCCATGCTACCCTCTAGGGTCTCCATGCTACTGATCCCTCGGATCTTTGACGGACGTTCAGCCAGGCCACATCCTGGTGGACCACATTTTTAATGGATGCCTTCAAAAATAATAATTTAAAAAAATTGTTTGGACTGCTTAGTAAAATTCAAGAAAACCTATATTTTATGTATAAAAATAAGTATATGCCTACTGTTAAATATTATGTTTTAAGGTTTTGTTAAGTTATGGTGCATCGTGATTAGTAGTAAGCTTAAAATATAGGGCCATTATGTAATTGGACACTTACCTTTCAGAGTCTTGCCGTTTTTGTTTTACATTTGTTATACATTTCAAACGTTGATTGAATAAAAAATAATGTTCTACAACAATTAATATTATCAAATCACTGAATGTATGACACTTAAAACCGCAATAAAATAGGCTGTATAATAATGTCGTATAATTTCAGTCGTCCTGCATTTGTCTCAGCAGTGCAAAGATAGAATAGCAAGTCTTCAAAGCCTGAAACGAGAATACATAAAATCATCTTTAAATTCTCAAGTTATCCGACATCTTAGTTCAGTCGGTAGCACATCTGCCTAATAAGGTTCCCGGGCTCGATTCCCGCCATGGCTGAAGTATATATCATTGTTGAAATGTGGGTTTACTATTTCACATTGATAGATTAACGGCCGGGGACTGGAATTTGTGCCTGTCATAGTCTTAAGATAGATTATAAGACATATGAAGCTACGACAGACCTAGCAAGTCAGTAGTGGAAAATATATGACTTGAATAAAAAACTGCCACAAGCTGGATATAAATATTTAAATTCTCAAGTTAACAAATGACAAACTGGGCAGTGGGCATGGGAATAAAACCCTTGTCCAGGACTAATCCTGATTCTTAAATCCACGTATTAGTTTATCATGTTTACTTTAGACTTTGTATAAAATGTCATTTTATTATTAATAATAATAACATAATATAATAATATTTAGCACCGCGTCTTACTACCAGTTTGGATTATACGCTTTAAGTACTAATTACGCTAATGGATTATGAATTGGGAAGGTCGAATTAGAGGAAGTGAACCCGCATTTGCGTGGAGGGAGAGTGGAAAACCATTTAGGAACACCNCCCCCAGTTCCCCCGACCGAGATTCGAACCTCTATCTCCCCGTCCTCAGCAGTCGAGCTCAACACGACAAGCGCGTTAGCCAACTACGCCACCGAGGCGGGTCATTTTATAATCATTTATTACCTTAATAAAGTATTTAATAAAGGAAAATAAGGTCAACATGAAGGGTACAGGGCTCACGGGGGAAATTAATACTAAACACAACTACCTTCAGTGGCCGAACGGTCTAAGACGTCCTTCTCGTGTTAGACTGGACTGGTGGAAACGGGGAGATCGGGGTTAGAATCCCTGTAACCTCTACTGAGGGTTTATTTTCCTTTGTGGCTTCCCACTCTCCTTCCAGGCAAATTCAGGTAGATAACCTCTAAAATGCTTCATTCCTTACCTTTACTTCATTAGAGTAAATATCATATACGAATAACATGAAAAGGTAGTAAGAAGCGATGTTAAAAAAAATACACACATTTCCCAGAACAGTGGCTCATATATGTTAAGCTCATTAAAGAGCCCAGAAAATACTTTATTTTATTCATCTAAATATTACAGAAACCTCTTTTAACCATAATCTAAAGTGCGTTAGAAATTTATCATGATTGTCTAACAGATAGCAGCACTAACTAAATTTGAGCTAATGATAGACTTTCCCTCTGTATCCCCCGTACTCTCCATATTTTAATGTCTGAATAACATTATTTTAATTATATGAGTAAACAATTAAAAAAATACATTCAATTAAAACATGTGTTTGTTCTTAGTTTGGTGACGTTTTCTTAATATAAAAGCGTCCTTTAAATAAATCACTAATGATTTCGTCAGTGCCTTAACTATTTTGTTAAATTATCTTATGCAATTGCTGGGTAATATAATTATTAGTGATGTATGTTTAATGCTACATAATTATATTATAACTAATATTTTGTCAAAAAGTATATATATATAGCTATGAAAATTAAACTCTAACTTACTGAGTTTGTGCACTCAAAGAAAAGAGCAAGCAAATTAAAAGAGTAAATTGCTTAAACTATTTTTCCAATGAATAAATAAACATGTTAAATGGGTGAGTATTAGTGATATTTTGATTTATTTATCATTTAAATCAAATTTTCCATATTAAAATCTGAGAGAGGTTGGCTGATATACTATTGTTTAGATTGTAATAGTGAAAACAATATTTTTCTACGTTTGTACTTGAAAAATAAAAATACTAGCTTTATCTGTCAACAAAAATGTAAAAACAAAATTTCCTCAGAATCAAGTTATTGTTAATTAGAATCTTGTCAAACAGTTACTGTTAATATCACCGTGTGAAGAAAATTAGACTATGTTTCTACAGGAGCAATTTTTTTTCTTTTTTTTAAATTAAAAAAAGATTGTTGTAAAAACTGCAAGAACAATGGCCTTTCCTCGTGTTCACTACATACTCACCTTAATAAGCTCAACCGCTGAGGACGGGGAGATCAAGGTTCGAATCTCGGTCGGGTGAACTGGGGGTGTTTTTTCCTAAATGGTTTTCCACTCCCCCTCCACGCAAATGCGGGTTCACTTCCTCTAATTTATCCTTCCCAATTCCTAATCCATTAGCGTAATTAGTACTTGAAGCGTATAACCCGAACGGGTAGTAAGACGCGGTGCTAAATAATAATAATAAAAAATTAAGAGTACAAAGTGTGGGCCGTATGCAAGAACTTGACTAAGTGGATGGCAAGGGGACACTAGTGTGTGTTTGCTTACGTCATCATAGGTTTAAAGGTGGAGCGATAGTGTGCTCGTAACCACACTATCGGTCCACTAAGCTTTCACTATACGTTCTTGCATACCACCCTAAGACGAAATTGGGGGGCTGGGGGGGTATAAAGTTAATCTAATAAAATAATGTATTTTGAGAAACTGATGTAAAGATATTTGCAAGTGTGATTAATGGTTGTTTTTACCGTGGTAAATGTTGGAAGAGTAAACTTGTACATTTTCCCTGCGGTGACATTAACCGGCCGTTGCGCGCGCATCATGATCATCTGAACCGCCCGTTTGAACGGTTCGTCACCGCTGTACCATTGACACTCGTATACCACGTCCTTGGTGCGATCTGCCTGGTACACACATGATGGTACCAAAAACAATTGTAGCTAATGTAAGTTCTAAAAATACGTAAGAAATGTGTTTAATTTATAGTAAAACCAATTTTTATTTCTCTTCTTTCATCTATATAAATAAGTCCTGTGGACTTTTTTTAAATTTGAAATAATATGTCAAAATTCCTAAATTTAATCAAAGTGCAGGCACAAATTTTTAAACTGCTTATTATATACACGTTAGTAAATGTTCCGAAATTAACAACAAATAAATTTAATATAAAACAAAATGTTTATAAGAATTTTTTGACTTAATTTTCTATTAGTGTGTTTCCTAGAGAGGAAAAAAATGCATTTCTGGTACTCAAAGAAAACATTTTATATTACATTTTACGTCATGTTAATGTTGATTATTTTTTATAAATGGTTGCAAATATGAATCAAATAGTACTAAATAAAGTAGTAAACCAATATTAATAGTTATGTTATTGCATACCTGTGAGATAAGCTCATCTCCAAACCAACAGTATAGAAATAACTCTGAAAAAGCTGTGACAAAGTATAAGGCAAATTTGATTGATTTGGACTTGTGATCCGGATACTGAAATAGAAAGATAGAGAAACCAGTGAGATAAAATATAACAACATATTACAAAGTCAGACTAAAACCATAAGGGGGTGTCCTTAAATTACTTAAAGAGTTCAGAGGGGTGGTTCAGTATTTTCTTACTTTTTTTACTAAGGGAAAAAGAAGTATCAATATTTATGGTGAGACAAACAAAATTACACAAAATAAATATAATAATTATAAAATCTCACTTATATTTAATTTACTTGATGTAACTAAATTATTCTAAACTGCCATTTTACTAGTTTTTTTTACGAATCCCTATGTTTATAAATAACCAAACGATTAAAATAATATAATTATTTACTAAAGTGTATGTTAGTATAAATCTTACGAACCCTTACGTTGGGTTAAGGGGCCAAAAATAATGAAAAAAACCTTGAGTAATTTAAGGACGGCAAAAGGGGGAATGTATGAAAGTAAATGGTATATAAAAATCACCTTCCTTTTTGTTACAAATTGGTACAATATGTAAATTTATTTGCTAATATTTGTGTGTATGAAGTACAAATTAATAAACACAAACATTTTCAAATATTATTTTTAAATTAATAAATTATACATTAATTATGTAATTCTAATTATGACCCGTTTCGTTTGTCTAAAGCGTCGCGCTTTAAATATACTAGACTGCTGATGATGTGGAGATAGGGGTTCAAATCCATATCAGGTGTTCATAGGGTGGCTTTTCTAAACGATTTATCCACTCTCCCCACCACCGCCACCACCACCTTCCCAAGCAAATGCGGGTACACTTCCTCTAAATCCAACCTTCTTCATACCCAGAACATCAGCGTAGCTAGTAAATAATAATAATAATAATAATCTGAACTAGTAGTATGATGAGGTGCTAAAATAAAAGTAAATTGTATATATACTTGATGAATGAGCATGTTAAAAACAAATATTAATTATTAATTTTTACTCTAAATACGAAATTATTTTTTAGTGTTTTATTTTTTATTCAATAAGATAAGCAACAGTTACAAATGATTTAATCAAAGTGGTGGAGATTATTGACCGATCAAAGCGAGGTTTAGTTTTAGCTTGATCATCTGTTATTTCGTATGTCTGTATCGTTGTTTGGGTGATAACTGTCAGAATCCTGAACCAATTTTAACGAAATTTGGCAGAGTCATTCTATGCGTCTAGGGCAAGCAACGTATTTATATGGTTTTACAGTTTGGTTATTTGTTTCGAAATGGTGGCCACTCAAATGGTTAGTTTATCTATTTTCTCATGTCGACTAACTAGGATTTATTTTGTTTATATTTTGACATATGTATGGCAAGTCTGACCTCATAAACTATGTGAACCATGGTTATTCTCTAAGCATATAATGAAATATTGAATATAGTATTCATCTGTTTTCTGTCTAACCTGATTACCAAGGAAAAATATCAACTTCTAATCCAAGGAGAAATTATAAGTGATGTTTCAGCTTGAAATCCAAAGAGAATTATTAATACTCCTAACGTTAACAGGATATAATTATTAAGGTAACATGGAAAAGGATGCTAGAAAGGGTCAGTGTTTTTGCAGTTTTTATGGAAAAACTTTTTTTTTTCCAAAATAAATAAAATATTGCTTCAGTACAAACATAGAATTTAATTATCTTCACATGGTGACCTCAAAATTTCTTGAATATTTGTTAAGGATGTTCTGTAATTTAATGACAACATTTTCTCTTCAATTAAAAAGTTTTGTTAGATAATGTCACCATGCTTCCTTCACCTCTGACAAGACATCTTGTGAATGTGGGGAATGCCAGGCCTCCACCGTGGTTCGGATTCCACGTTAAACTGTAGGTCCTCCATCTCATCTCACAATCACCCTACCATTACATATTAGCGTAAGTGCGTATAACCCGAACGGGTAGTAAGACGCGGTGCTAATAATAATAATATTTATTTTCGACAAAAAAGTTTTGCCATAAAAAATGCAAGAACACTGGCCTTTTATCTCGTTCCCTCACATACCAAATTAGCATGAAATAATTAGCTTTTATTTAAATCTAGGAAGTGAGGTCTACTATTCTCATAGCTACTAGTTGGGTCTATTTAGAGAAATTTCACCAGTACAAGTATGTAAATATAACGGGAAAACAAACGTGATATGAAATCACATATTATAAAATTCCTTTATTACACCTGGTCGAGATTCAAAATCATATTTCCACATCAACGGAGATTTTGGTAAATGTGGGTTCAATGACTTAGATGACTCGTCCACTACTGCCTTATGTAAGTACAAGACTAACATGAGTGTTAGCTTACGAGCATCTAAGGCAGAGGTCCCCAACCTTTTTTTACTTTAGAGCACATTCAAAACTAACGGTAGTGCAGCGGGCACCAATTACTTTTTAGAAGGCAAATTTATTAACTCCCTCCAGGCTCAGAGGTTAACCTCAACGCTAACACACGATCGGTCAACTGCCATGTTAAGTTTCCAACAGCGATTGTGACGTTACATGTGGTTGTGGGTAATACTCAAGGCCGTAGTCATGTCAGGGAAGGGGGGGGGGGGGTTCAACCCCCAAATCACNGGGGGGGGGGGGGTTCAACCCCCTATAAGTTGACAAAAAATAAATTTTAAAAATACTGCTTTATTTACGGTTTTAACAAGACTAAAATAAAGATACTAGGAACTATTTAACTACTCAACAATTTACCACCATTTTGGTGCTTGGGTACATTTTTAAAATTATATGTTTATTCTGTGTTTATTCAGACAACAAAGTTGGGTATACCCATACCAAGATATTTAAAAAGAAAATAGGAAGAAATAGGATGGTATTAGTGAGTGTGGAAGAATGATGGAAGGGGGTAGGTCTTTGAGATTAGGAAAAAGCTAAACTGTTCAGCTTGAAATAATGATGGTTGATGGTTCCGAGTAAAAGTATACTTTGTAAATGAACCGGCAAATAAAGAGGAACGAGAGGGGGGGGGAGGGGGGAAAGATTGGGGCATTCAATCACCAACTTCTTGAGAACAACATACCAGGAGATAAGAAAGAACTTGATTTTTGTCGGAAAAGTGACAGATTAAAATTATTTGTCAAGAACATTTAAACTGTAGTCAAAAAGTGGCAGGCAGACGCTTAAGGATCAGCGGGTGCCATGGCACCCCCAGGCATAGGGTTGGGGACCCCTGATATAAGGCGTAACTAGACCTCCAATGGCAAGGAGATCGAGGTTTGAATATCGGTCGGGTCTACTGAGGTTTTTTTTTTTTCCTAAATGGTTTCCTATTCTCTTTCCGCGGAAACGCGTGTAGATTCCCTCTAAAATGATTCTTCCCTCATCTCTATCTTAATAGAATAGCAATAATATTCCATGCGAATAACCTGAACATGTAGTAAGAGGTGGTGCTAAGGAAACTGTACGAACATACAGTAATTAACAATACAAAATACGAAGTATTTAGTCAAATAATAATTCATAGAGAATTGTTTTTACTCACCACAATAGAAAGAAAGCTTGCTTGACATATAGTGCTCATTAGTCCGATAAAATTTATTAACATAATATGGTTAAATATATTATTCATATCCCTGACATAGCTGAAACAAACAATTTACGTCATTACATATCCTTATTAGATAATTATGTATTTGTATTCATAAAAGCGACATAATATTTAGATGTTTTCATTTAATTAAATATAAAATATTTTCGTGTACAAAAATGTAGGTTTTAAATCATATAAATACGATTATTGTGTGAATTAAACTTTGGAAAAATGAAACTAATAATTCTAATTTTATTTATCTAGGATATTTTAATTATTAGTTATATTTAAAGTACACTTTATAAGTCAACTAATCAGATTATTGCATGAATTAACCAACTGAACACTATACCAAACTCAACACTTAATCTTTGGATTCCCAGCCCGTCATTATTGTAAGGAAACTGATTTTCACTGGGATTCAAGCGTGGAACTTTAATATTCTGTAGATTAAAAAATGACAGCTAATCACAGGAATTGAACCCGGGACTTTTGACTTAGTACACCACTGCTTTAAAAGCTCGTGATCCTCTTAATTGATCACACATTTGTAGCCGAAGATCTCCGCACGTCCATCATAGACTCTGCCTTGAAATATGATTGAAGAATGGCCCTGGGCACGGGACGATTCCTAGATAGCTCAGTGGTTAGAGTATTGGCATACTACACTAAAGGTCCCGTGTTTGATTCCTGTGTCCAGGTGTCGTTTTTCAATTTACAAAATATGATATATATAGATGCGGCTATAACCTTAATTAACAAATAAAATAGCTTTGATCAAGGCCGTAGCTAGCAAATAATTTCATGGAGGGTTTGGTGGGCACATCCCCCAATTGATGGAAGCTAGAAAAAATTCTAAATGATAAACAGTTTTAGACTCTCTCTGAAATGGCTTTTCCCCATGGTAAATTAACCACCTAGCTGCCGAAGGCTCGGAAAATTTCTAAATATTAAACTCTTTTTGAATCTCTGTGAAGTGCTTTTATTATGGTAGAATAGCCCCCAAAATGGCGAAGGCTAGGAAAATTTCTAAATACTTGAGATTTCTAGAAGCTATCTGAAGTGCTTTTTATGGTAACACAGCCCCCTAATTTGTATTTGTACCTTAATTTTGATATTGTTTGAGCCATAAATAAATCCATATATATTTGGTTCATAATATTTGGTGGGGGGTTTGAACCCCCATAATCTCCCCTGGTTACGGCCTTGTCTTTGATATTTAATATATCGTGGGACTTTAAGATAATTCAACCATACAAAGATTTTTTGAGCTTGGCAGGTAAATTAACACGGTGGTAGTAGTGAGGGTATCTTAAGGGGGAAATAGCAAGTAGCGATGCCTCTTACCCTCACAGTGACATCAACCAGGTAACTAAACCAGAGTCCGCCTTACCTGGATGTGTTATGACTCGGGTTAAAATTAACTGAACCTCTGCCACGGTCTGTCATATTATGTTCTGCTAGTCGGTGTTATATCTACAATTGCTAGAGTCAGACAAATATTTAATAAACTAGATATTTCAAATATATATTTGTAATGATCAGTTTGGACATATTAATAAAAAAAATAACGACTAGCTCTACATTAAAAAAAAAATTAATGACATTGTTTCCTACAAAATGAAATGAAATAAAATTATCTGGGTATAAAAAGAACAATATTCATTTATATGATTAAAATTATGTAATTTTACATTTATTAATAATAATAATATTTAGCACTGCGTCTTACTATCCGTTCGGGTTATACGATTTTACAATTATTAGATTGCTTATACATAACAAATTATTTTTCTTTGACACATGACAAATATTTATTGTATACACCCCATGTGCATGTCTAGTCAGCCCCATACATTAACTACTTGACACTAGACTGGACCTGAAAGAGATAGGGTGTAATGAGGTGGACTGGATAGAACTAGCTCAAGATAATGATAGGGTGTAATAAGGTGGACTGGATAGAACTAACTAAAGATAATGATAGGGTGTAATGAGGTGGACTGGATAGAACTAGCTCAAGATAATGATAGGGTGTAATGAGGTGGACTGGATAGAACTAGCTCAAGATAGGGATAGGGTGTAATGAGGTGGACTGGATAGAACTAGCTCAAGATAGGGATAGGGTGTAATGAGGTGGACTGGATAGAACTATCTCAAGATAATGATAGGGTGTAATGAGGTGGACTGGATATAACTAGCTCAAGCTAGGGATAGGGTGTAATGAGGTGGACTGGATAGAACTAACTCAAGATAATGATAGGGTGTGATGAGGTGGACTGGATATAACTAGCTCAAGATAATGATAGGGTGTAATAAGGTGGACTGGACAGAACTAACTTAAGATAGGAATAGGGTGTAATGAGGTGGACTGGACAGAACTAACTTAAGATAGGGATAGGGTGTAATGAGGTGGACTAGATAGAACTATCTCAAGATAATGATAGGGTGTAATGAGGTGGACTGGATAGAACTAGCTCAAGATAGGGATAGGGTGTAATGAGGTTGGACTGGATAGAACTAACTCAAGATAATGATAGGGTGTAATGAGGGGGACTGGATAGAACTAGCTCAAGATAATGATAGGGTGTAATAAGGTGGACTGGACAGAACTAACTTAAGATAGGGTTAGGGTGTAATGAGGTGGACTGGACAGAACTAACTTAAGATAGGGATAGGGTGTAATGAGGTGGACTGGATAGAACCCTCTCAAGATAATGATAGGGTGTAATAAGGTGGACTGGACAGAACTATCTCAAAATAATGTTAAGGTGTAATAAGGTTAACTGTATAGAGTTAGCTCAAGATAATGATTGGGTGTAATGAGGTGGGTAGTAACTATTTATGTTATCTTATTTATGTTGTGTCACTCTTCTTTTTTTTTTTATTAGCACCAAATACGTTCATATTATATATCTATTTTAACACCTTTCGCGTTTTGTAACTCAATTTAAACCAATAAATGACTAATATCTATACATAATTTAAGATTTGGTTATTTTGTATTGTGGTTAGTTTTATATACTTAAATTAACAAATCTATTTAATGGATTCTCCGTGCAAAGAACGGGTACCGCAGCTAGTATTATTTAAAAATTTATATTTATTTCTCACTGAATTATTAAAAAAATAAGAGTATGCAACTAAGAGTAGTCATATCTAGTCCTATATTATCGAGATTAGTAACCCCTGCTTACCTCACTAATCTTGTATGCATCTGAACACAATGAACCAAACAATCATATCTTGTTCTGCACTGCTCTGAATCTGTTGTTTCTTCCTCTGATTTGAACCTAACACGACTCGTCGTTTCAATTTCCTGATTCATCCCCAATTCTTTAGAACAGGATTCAAGTACCAAAGGTAGTTTTGGGGGCATACTCGAACCACCATCGTTTGTAAATTTAATTAATGAATTTGATGACAAGGGCTCTTCTAAAAACTCATGCGAACTCAATAAATCTCTTTCGTGAGTGATAACATTTGCCTTTCTGTTGAATTCATCCATATACCTTTTGTCTATCGAGGTCAGTAACGTGTTCATCATCTCGAAACGCCCACACATGTGTATGATTATCACCAGTTGGATCAAACTCACCGCGGCGTGGACAAAGGAAAAACCAGTGACTACGATAACCTCGTAGATCAGTGCCATTGCGTAGAAGTTATTTTTGGAAAGATCGAAAGGAAATCGAGCCGCAAATACCAGCACCAGTCTACCGTCCTCTTTATCACGGTCTACTATGAGAGGTGAGACCGACCAGGACAAACCTGTGCCCATGCAGATGGCGAGTAGCAATATGGCGAAGTTCTTACACCTCTTGTCTGTTTTGTCGATCACCTCTTGGCAATATTGGCGTAATTCTGCGGGCGGTTCGCGTTCCAGGTCGCTCAAGAGGCGAGAGATAGGAGAGTGTCGGTGCAGGATGTGCGAGATCTTGAAGAGGTTGATGACACACGCGACGAGAAGGAACAAGATCTCGGCCACGTACCTCAGGTCGTCGTGAGAATATACCAATTCGGCGATCTGCATCATGACGCTGGATGTGAACAACGACACGACGCTCAGGATGTATAAGTCGTAGGCTCGAGATCTTTGTATGTTTGGCCACAAACCCGACATCCACAGCAGATTTAAAGTAAACACTAGAGACTTCTGGTGAACTCCAAACTTTTTATATAATTTCAAGACCATTTTCATATATATTTTTAAAACTCTAATATATATAATCTGAACCAATTACCACAAAATATTGTTTGCCAATATATATAATACTCAACACACTTCAGAAGAAGTAAAAAGCAAAGAATTCTCTTTTTTTTTAAGCGTACATCATTTATGGTAAATATATAAAGAAAAAAACTTGGATAGAATTTATATTTCTACAGTGTAAAAAGTTAAGACGTGTAATATAAGAGCTTTTGAATTCTGAATAGTGATATAAATTCCACCCCACAAAAATTTAAATTTACTGAACAATGTGTTTTATATTAACGACTTCAGAAGAATATTTGAAAGTATCATCAGAGAATATTGAACTGTATAATGGCCTTTTATTGATTCTTTCAATTTCAAAAAGTTTTATCAGTAATTACCCTTAATCTTTTCAACTATATCGAATTGACTTAACCGCGATTATTTTTTTTTAATGTTTGCTCACCATTGTTTTAAAATTAAGTTAATAGGAGAATATTTTAATGCCAATAGGACTATATATAAATATTTTTTAAGTTTAAATATGTTTCAAATGGCTCCGTGGCTGGGGTCAGACAATAATACAGACAAGAGGAGACATGAAATTGTAAAATTAACTTTATTAGATTCGAATTCACAAAAAACATAAAAAAAAATGTCATGAACTCCAGATCTTTTTTTTCACGATCATAATACTTTCTCTTAATATATTAAAGTAAAAAAATATAATCAAGTATTTTGTTTCAAAATTAAAATATATGTAGGCCGCTAGCACGACATAAGCCTAATAGGGCCCCAACACGATCAATCAGACTGTCACTCCTATGAATGACTGTCTGACTGTCAGTATGCATCAGTATTTACAAGACCGTACACGGTCAGTATTCGTATACTTATTTTTTATCAGTCTCAGCTCCTGCATGCAACGCACAACATGGATGATAAGAAAAAGTCGTGCAGTCAATGTTTGCTGCCGAGACTGAAGAAAATACTGACAAACGCGCGCACATTGTCAGTCTTATTGTCAGTACTACTGTCAGTATCTCCCATCACACGCAAGACTGATGGACTGAGACTGATGGACTGAGACTGATGTAATCAGAAAATTCTAATCACATCAGTATTTTAGTCAGTCCGGCCATCAGTCCATCAGTTCGACACCAGCTAGGGTTATAACACCAGTGATTGGTCAAGGCACGGACTGCTGAGTTGGAACATTGACAGAACGAGTAGCTTTTTTTTTTT